>ML403860.1:5122-49954 GCA_005239525.1 Nicotiana knightiana | reverse complement strand
GAACAATGGGTGTTTAGCCACTCATACTAGAATTAAACAATTGCATAAGTTTTGCATAAATGGAAAATCCTAGATTAAGATGAAGAAAACTAATAATCCTTTGTTTCCTCAATGATCTTGTGTGTATATTCTCTCCAAAAATAGCATCATCCCCTCAAAGTTGTGTTTTTGGGTCTATTTATATGTTTGGGACAAACCCTAAACGTGTAGGAAACTTCTATTCCAACAAGGAAACGCTTAAAACCCTTTAAAACTCAGAGTTGACTGGACCAGGCACCCAGGCGTTAAGCCCCAAATGCCCCCTTAATGCCTGGGCAGGCCTGGCGTTAGGGGCCAAACGCCTGGCTAACGCTAGGATCACCCTGGCCTTAAGGGCCAAACGCCCCCTTAACGCCTGGGCATGCCTGGCTTTAGGGGCCAAACGCCCGGGTATGGCCGGATCACTCCTTTTCGACTCTTGAGCGTATTTTTGACGTTTATGCACCCATTTAGCTCGGCTTCCATCTCCAATTCACCTACACATGAAATAGACTCCATTATGCACATATAACGTGTATTTTTATCACAAAAGCACATAAAATGTAAGGTATATAATGCTTAAAACTATGAATTCTAACCACGCATCAGTAACTGTCATGTCGCTCTGCTGAAGACGTTAAAACTGACGACGCTTCTCCTCTATGGTAGTGATAGGTAAACATTTCTCCAAAAAGAGGTGAGAAAACCGATCCCAAGTCAGAGCAGGTGACCCAGCTGGTCTAGTAAACAAATAATCTCTCCACACTTTTTTGGCAGAACCAGTCATCTGAAATGTGGCGAAGTCGACCCCATTGGTCTCCAAAATACCCATATTACAAAGAACCTTATGAAAGCTATCCAGATATTCCTGAGGATCCTCTGAAGTAGCACCACTGAAGTGAGCAGGGAAAATCTTGATGAACCTGTCCAATCACCACAAAGCATCGGAACTCATAGTTGCCCTCTCAGCAATTGGGGCTGCAGCAACTGTCTGAACTACCTCACTGGATTGGCTGTTGGGGTCTAGATCTGAGGAGTAGTTTGATCAGGAGTGTGTGTAACAGGAGTCTGGACCCCTCCTCCGGCCTGAGATATGGCTGCTGCAATAGGGAGTGCGTCAGTCTGGGCTACACTCTCCATAAAGCCCACTAATCGGACCAAAGCATCCTGAAGCACCGGGGTAGAAATAAACCCCCCTGGGACCTGAGCTGGTCAGCTGGATTAGTCTTATCTGGATCCCCCCCGCATCAATCTCAATCTGGGGCTCCGCATCTGGGACTGCAGTATGAGCAACGGGCTGAGTCCTGCCCCTACCTCGTCCTCTGACGTGGCCTCGGCCTCTGCCCCTAATAGGAGCTGTTGTTGTTGGAAGACCGGGTTGTTGGTCAGTGGAAGAAGAAGCACGTGTTCTCACCATTTGCGAGAGAGTAGAAGAGTTCAATCAGTATTTGAGATACCAAGAATACCACGACAGAGTAGAAATAAAAACTGAGTTTGTTCCTAACTTCATAGCCTCTGAGAGATAAGTACAGACATCTCTGTACCAATCCTTCAGACTCTATTAAGCTTGTTCGTAAATTGTGATACCTATGCAACCTAGTGCTCTGATACCAACTTGTCACGACCCAAATTCCCAACCCACGGGATCGTGATGGCGCCTAACACCACACTTGCTAGGCAAGCCAATATTAAAACTTGATTAGCCATTTTCCTTTGAATATTTACTTAAACACAATGAGACAAATTTAAAATAAACTAAACCTAATAATTTCCAATAAATGTAATCAGGAATAAGTTTCGATATGATGAAATGAACCACGAACGAAAACCAACCATATAACTACCCAGGTTCTAGTGTCACAATTCACGAACTACTAAAGAATACTACAAGTAATGGGTTGAAAGAATTATATATCTATTTTTGAATGTAATAAAACAGTGTCTATGAAATTGAGAGAAGACTCCAGGAAACTGCGGACGCCAGCAGATCTACCTCATGTCTCCGAACAATGGTGTCAACTACTAAAATCTCCTAACTCTGGCTGGAACCTGGATCTACACAAAAGAGTGCAGAGTGTAGTATCAGTACAACCGACCCCATGTACTGAGTAAGTGTTGAGCCTAACCTCGACGAAGTAGTGATGAGGCTATGGCAGGGCATTAACAACATAACCTATGAACAATATATAATAAATCAAGAAGGAAATAATAATAATAAATTAAATAACCAGTACCTTGCAACGGTACATCAAAATAACTCAGATAACTCTTTTCAGATATGTATAATCAACTCCTCAAAATTTCCAAGTTTCAATTTAAATCACAATAAAAATCAGAGTATGAAAATCTTTTTAATAAAACCGGAGTTTTTTTTCCAAATCCTTATTTTTGAAAATCAGTAAAACATAAATATTCTCCCTTATCGCTCCTTGTTGCAGCGCGCAACCCGCTCCCACATGTCGGCCCTTATTGCTCCTCCCTGTATATATATCACCCTTATTTCTCCTATTGCGGCGTGCAACCCGATCCCACCTGTCCACCCTTATCACTCCTTGTTGCGGCGTGCAACCCGCTTCCACCAAACAATCACATCACTTTATTTATAAAAATTTCCACAATTCAGGTCAAAACCTTTCACAATATTCTTGTCTCAACAATTTTAAACAGATAGTTGTACAACTCAAGAACTTCATCAATTATCATTTCACAATGAAACCAACCAGAATATATATATGAATCGTAAAATAATGTCATCCAATTCAAGTTTTATGTATCACCATGAAACCAAGGGAACAATCAACACTTCCAAAATACTGGGAACAATACTTTATAACAAGTCGATGAAAATAACTAGACATGGAGGTATCATGATCATAAAACAGTTTAAGCCAGGAACCAAATAAATTGGAAACAAGGAAGGAACCACGTTTAACAATAATTTTTAGTGGTGCATAGATACTAGTCACCTAACTTATACACCACACACATGCAAATTCACATAGCATTTAAGCGGGGATTCCTATTCCCTCAATTCAATTCAGACCAAATTCTGTTTACCTATTCACCCACGAGTCCGAATATGCAATTAGTTTCGAAATCCGACCCCAATTCAAGGTCAAAATTCCCTAATTCTACCCAAACCCCCAATTTCTACCATGAAAATTCTTGATTTTTGATTGAGAAGTGATGAGAAACATTGGGTAATTGAAAGAGAAAAGTTTAGAATTGTTTACCAACACTTTGGGGATGAATTTGTGTGAAGAAAATCGCCTCTAGGTCTTTGTAGTTCAAAAATGTGAAGAAAATAGGTTATGCCTGATTTTTAAAAGTTGTTTTATATGACTGAGCAGGCCTTCATCGCGTTCGCGATGGGCCTGCCGCGTTCGCGATGAGTCAGGCCTGTTGGCCTTCGCGTTCACGTAGAATGGGCCGTGTTTGCATAGTTCTAGGCCAAGTAGCCTTCGCGTTCGCGACCAGGTGGCCGCGTTCCCATAGAGTAAGTGGCTCCTCCTTCCCTTGGCCCATTTACACGACGCGTTCGCGTGGACCAGAAGGCGTTCGCGAAGCTTTAACCCACCAGTGTTTCGCGTTCGCGTCCTGATCTCCGCAGTCGCGAAGAACAAAAATACTCCAGTGCACCTATACTCTACGCGTTCGCAAGTGAAGCAACGCGAACGCGAAGCACAACTCGATTGTGCACCAGAAACAGCAAAAACAAAGATTTTAACTAGTCCAAAACATCCCGTAGCCTATCCAAAATTCAACTGAGCCCTCGGGGCTCTAAACAAAACATGCACGCAAGTCTAAAAACATCATACGGACTTGATCGTGCAATAAAATCATGAAAATAACATCTAAATTTATGAATTTAACCTTAAAACTCATCATTTTTCTCAAGAACACTTAACTTTCACTATTTCTCAACCGGACGTCTGAATCACGTCAAATAAACTCCGATTCTTACCAAATTTCACAGATAGGACTTACCGGGCTCCGGAACCAAAATACGGGCCTGATACCAATGAGTTCAAACATTAATTAATTTATTTATTTCCTTAAAAATCTAGCATAACAGTTTTCTTCAAAAATTGATTTCTAAAGCTCGGGACCTCACAACTCAATTCCTTACATACACCCAAGTCTCATATTTTACTGCGAACCTCCCGGGATCGTCGGGACACGGATCTAGGTCCATTCACTCAAAATGTTAAACCAAGTCAACTAAAATCAAATTTTAAATTCCAAAAATTATTATTTCTCATATTTTCACATAAAAGCTTTCCGGTTCACGCCCGGAGTGTGCACGCGAATTGAGGTAAATAAAATTAATCTTTTTAAGGCTAATGAGCCTGGAATGGAGTCTTAATTTATAAGATGACCCTTTGGGTCATCACAGTTTTTTATCCTAAAGGATCACCCCGTGCAACATAAATAATACTACGTAAATTTCTTAAGGTAGAGGCTGCTCATATTATTCAGTGGGCACAGACTATCATCTCCTGCATCTCAGTTACAATGTTAAAGTTGTTTACCTAAAGCGCCCTAATTAAATTCTAAATTGTGTCCTATGCGTGCACTACCCGCCGAGTGCCTATTGTCCAAGAAGCTTTGGAGCTACTATTTGGTGTTGGGTTTTTTGGTTTTGGGCTTCAGGGGATCGCTTGGAAATAGGCTTGTTCTTTTGGACCTTAATTGATCCGAAAATTAGCCCTGTATTGGGCTATAATTTAAAATACATGAAATAAATTATAAAAATGGCTATTTAATAAATAAAATCTCATTTAAGACTTAAAATACTTAAAAACAATAATTCAGAGTTATAAAAATATGAAGATTCTTTTGACATAAATGATAACTAAAAATTATAATTATTGTGAGAATATAGGATATTATTACAAAATATTGTGTAAATAGCTCAAAATACAAATGTAATTATATAGAATGAAATAAAATTGTTATAAAACATACATGTTGGTATAAATAATATATTTGTATGATTAAATCACCCCGAAATAATTTGAAGGAATAATTACTAAATATTTGAATAATTTAAATGCAGGAAAATTAATTTTAAAGCCTTTAAACAAATTATAAAAATTATAAAAATACTTATATGTCTCTTGTAAATTGGGTAATAATGCAAAATGATGTTTTTGAAAGTATATAGACTATTTTATAAAATATGAGGGCAAAATTGAGTATCAACAGTTTCCCCTCTTTATCCGGGAATGATGAAAGAGTTGCCGGGTAAAGAAAATGACGACCAATTTTGCCCGAAACGAGCGAGGATGATGTATAATTTAAGAAAAAAAAATGGAGGTCGAACCCTGATTCTTGAGTTGCCTACATATCTCTGGTGTTACGGAATCAGGCTGCGTGTAGGTTGGTCTGCGCTTTCGATTCCTCATTTCGCCTGTGTTCCTTGCCTTGATGCCTTGTTCGAGTCACCTTGGGTAATATCTGGCTACTACATAAATGAAATTTTCAAAAATATCCATTTGTAATAAATCATTTGTGAGAAATGCAGTAGTTCAAAATATGTGATGATGCATAAAATAAATAATTTTGTCGATTCGGAGAGTGTGACACGTTTTGAGACATTACAGCCTTCTCAACTCAGAATTTTGAGGACTCTCCCCAAAATTCTGCTCCGATTTGAATGCATACCCTCGGAAATATACTTCTTGGTGATCCTTGAAGTAGTAAGATTGACAAAAACTCAAATCTTGTCCCGGTTCCTGACCATAGAGGGGAATGAAACTTTCATTATGTTTTGACCGAACCCACGGGGCTGCCTATGTATCCCCTCTTAAATGAAAATCAGGTCAAGCGTAGTTCATGTTACATCAAAGGAATCTTAAACATAATATCTCTTGAGGGCGTCTGAATTGATAGGTTTTGGCCATATTTCTCCATCCATTTCTGCAATTATAAATGCTCCTCCTGTCAGTACTCGGTGAACCTTATAAGGGCCTTGCCAGTTAGGTGAGAATATTCCTTTGGCCTCATCTTGATGCAGGAAGATCTGCTTCAACATCAATTGCCCCGGTGTGAATTGCCTCGAATTAACTTTTTGTTGAATACCTTTTCCATTCTATTCTGATAGAGTTGAACGTGACACACTGCGTTCATTCTCTTACCGTCAATGAGAGCCAATTGCCCATACCAACTCTGTATCCATTTTGCATCGCTGAACTCAACCTCCTGTATGATTCTTAGGGAAGGAATCTCCACCTCGGCGGGTATAACAACTTCAGTACCGTAGACCAGTAGATAGGGGTTGCCCTATTTGATGTACGAACTGTGGTGCGGTACACAAGAAAAGAAAATGGTAGCTTCTCATTCCATTGCTTGTAGTTTTCCACCATCTTCCTTAATATCTTCTTGATGTTCTTGTTGGCGGCTCCCACGACTCTATTCATTTGTGGTATGTATGCCATAGAATTTTGGTGCTTGATCTTTAATGTTTCATATATGTATTTCATCAGATCACTGTTGAGATTCGTGACACTGTCGGTAATGATTGACTCAGGTACTCCAAATCGACAAACAATACGATCCCAAACGAAATCTGCTAGGACCTTCTTAGTCACAACTTTATAGGAAGCAGCTTCGACCCATTTTGTGAAGTAATATACCACTATAATGAACATGTGTCTATTTGAAGCAGCGGGTTCAATTAGTCCGATGACGTCCATGCCTCGGGAGAGAAAGGCCAGGGTGAACTCATTGCATTGAGTTTTTTAGGTGGCACATGTATCATATCATATTGTACTTTCCATTGGTGGCACTTCTGTACATATTTGATGCAGTCTGTCTATATAGTCATCCAGAAATACCCTGCCTTTCATATCTTCTTGGCTAGAATGAACACGTTCGTGTAAGGTTCACAGGTTCCGGTATGTATTTCTTTGAGCAATCTAGATGCCTCTTTGGCATCGACATATCGCAGCAATCCCAAGTCAGGAGTCCTTCTATATAGAATTCCTCCACTCTGAATGAAGTGGCTGGGAAATCTTCGAAGCCTGCGCTTCTAAGTATGTGTAGCATTTTCTAGGTATTCCCTTTTTTTCCAAATACTCCTTGATATCGTGAAACCATGGGTTTCCGTCATACTCCTCTTCAACATGAGCTTGCTGCTTATGAATCCCTATCGGGATAGGATCAATAAAATTCTTGGATATTGTATCATGGAAGACAAGGTAGCCAGCACATCTGCAAACTCGTTCTGAATTCTTAGAACATGTTTGAATTCTATCTTTATGAAACTCTTGATCGAATCTTGCATACAATGCAAGTATGGAAATATTTTAGTGTTCTTGGTAGCCCATTCTCCTAGTACTTGGTGTACCAACAGATCTAAATCTCCAATTACCAGCAACTCTTGAATAGCCAACCTGAGCCCCAAGATGCAAGACTTGTATCTGCCATATTATTGGTGCATGGGAACCTAAGCTTGGCGGACACCGGGTAGTGTTGACCGGTTTCTGATACTAAAATAGCTCTGATACCCACTCCTTTGAAGTTTGCGGCTCCATCAAAAAACATCCTCTAACGTCATATGTTTTGGAAATATCTTCCCCCATAAACGACACTTCCTCATCGGGAAAATACGTCTTCAATGGTTCGTACTCTCCGTCTACGGCGTTCTCTACCAGGTGATCGGCCAGTGCTTGCCCCTTGACCTCCTTCTGAGTCACATAGATGATGTCGAACTCACTTAGCAATATTTTCCACTTTGCTAACTTACCTGTAGGTATGGGTTTCTAAAATATATATTTTAGTGGATCCATCCATGATATAGGGTATGTAGTGCATGCGCAGAAGTAGTGTCTTAACTTTTGGGCTATCCATGTCAAAGCACAATAGGTGCATTCCAACAAAGACTACCGGGCTTTGTAAGGCGTGATCTTCTTAATCAGGTAGTATATCGCCTACTCTTTCCTCCCGATTTCATCATGTTGTCCCAAGACGCAACCAAAGGCTCCATCAACATGGATAGGTATAGAAATAAAGGTCTTTCGGGCTCAGGTGGGAAAAACAAGGGTGGCTTATACAAGTACTCCTTGATTTTGTCGAAAGCCTTTTGACATTCTTCGGTCCAGCTCGTCGCAGCATCTTTCTTTAGCATTTTGAAGATCGGTTCACATATTATTGTTGATTGTGCCATAAAACGGCTGATATAATTGAGGCGTCCCAAAAAACTCATCACGTCCTTCTTGTTCTTTGGCGAAGGCAAGTACTGATAGCTTTGATTTTGACGGATCTAGCTCAATACCACGGTGACTGATGATGAAACCCAGCAACTTCCTAGCGAAGACTCCGAAAGAAAATTTCACAGGATTTAGCTCCATACTGGACTTTATTGTAAAAAAAGTATTCATGTCTCTCATGTAGGTAGCCTCATAGTTCTTCAAACCAAATGGCATATTTTTGTAATAATATATCCTCCATGGCGTGATGAAGGTTGTTTTTTCAGTGTCCTCTTCGTCCATCCAAATCTGGTGATATCCTGCGAAGCAATCCATAAAGGATTGGAGTACATGTTTGGCACAGTTGTCGATCAGTATATGTATGTTGGGCAACGGGAAATCATCCTTAGGGCTTGCTCTGTTCAGATCTTGATAATAAATGTACACCCTAACCTTCCCATCCTTCTTAGAAGATGGTACGATGTTGGCTAACCAAGTTGGATACTCGACCACCCAAAGGACCTTGGATTTGATCTTCTTGGTAACCTCTTCCTTTATCTTTAGACTCATATATGAATTGAATTTCCTGAGCTTCTGTTTCACCGGGTAACATGTAGGGCTGATAGGTAGCTTGTCAGCTACTATGGATGTGCTTAACCCATTCATGTCGTCGTAGGACCAAGAAAAAATATCCTAATATTGTTTTAGAAACCTAATATACTTTTCTTTCTCTAATGGCGATGGATGAATGCTTATGCGAGTTTCTTTGATTATTTAAGAATCCCCTAAGTTAACCACCTCAGTTTCTTCCAAATTGGATTTTGGTTTATTCTCAAAATTCTCTACTTCTTTGACAATTTCCTTAGGTATTATATCTTCCTCCAAATATTCCGAATCATTTTCCTGACATTGTCTCATTACATGTCATAGTCGTAGGTTGATCAAGATATGTAATCATTATGCTGAAGAAAAGGGTAGAAAGATAATAATAAATAAATTAAAATCAATAATGCATTAATAAAACTTAAATTATCCACAAGTATGACTCGATGTCTCGAGTAATTTTTTCAAAACAAAATATTGAAAATGCCCAAAAATGATTTTAAATAAATCATACTAATTTTGCCAAAGCTACCAGGTACTCAGCGAGCCCGGGGTAGTGCAACAGTCCAGTTCCTGAGAACAACTCCTTCTCTCACTCTCTGAATGGTAGGGTCTTCTTCCTCCTCCTCTAAGATTGCAATGCAGTCCATATCTTCCTCAACCAAAAACAGCTTCCTCATACCGGCCAAAACATCATCTTCCTTGGATCCCCAAATCACATCAGTCTGGTGAAATGTCTGGTGCACCGGTGGTATGGGTTGTTCCAATGGATAGTAAGAGTCACGCAACGGCGGTGCCCAATCGTGATATTCTTGTAGTTTATATTCATACCCAAGACCAAAGGTCATTCCATGATATTGTGGTCATATCGGTTCCGTGATCCCTTGAAGCTTTAGACCAAGACCCTTGCCTGGTTCATACCCAACCATATTAGTATGCTCTCTATCTATCTGCCCCACCATCGACCATTTTCAATTGCGTTTACTCGCTCAATATTGTGGTATGTTGCTCCTCCCAATTTACTCCTATTCTCGATAGCTGGCACAGTCTGGTTGGTGTAGATAGGGTTACTTCCATCTCCGTGAATAATCATCTCCTGATGATTAAACTTGAACTTCACATCCTAGTGCAAAGTAGAAGGGACTGCCCCAATTGCGTGTATACATGGTCGTCCCAATAACAAGTTGTAGATGGCGGATATGTCTAGCACTTGGAATTCAACGTCGAACCAGTTCAGGCCCATATGCCGATCAAGGTTGATTTCTCCAATAGTAGCTCTATAAGACCCATCAAACGCCTTCACATTCATTCTTTCCTTTCGTATCTCATGCAGGCCTTTACCCAGTCTTTTCAAAGTGGTCAGCGGGCATATATTCATACTTGAACCCCCATCTATCAGAACCCTGGCAATGAACATGTCTTCATATTGCACAGTGATGTGCAATGCTTTATTGTGACTCAACCCCTCCGGTGGTAGCCGATCTTCGTGGAAAGTAATCTTGTGGCTCTCCAGTACCTATCCCACCATATTGGCCATCTCCCAACTAGTGATCCAGTAGGCACATAAGCTTCACTTAATACCTTCATCAAGGCATTCTTGGGCGCATCTGAATTTTGCAACAGCGATAAGATGGATATCTGGGCGGGAGTCTTGTTCAGGTGATCAACAACAGAGTATTCCCTCGCATATACCTTCCTCCAAAGATCACCAGTGCCTGTCTCCATGACAGGTGGCTTAGATGTGGACTCTTTGCTTGTTCCTCCAAGATTCTCGGGTGTATAAACTCTGTGAGTTTTGGTCATTCCTTGCGCATAAACTATCTCTTCTGTATTGGATTTTCCTTTTCTTCTCGCCTCTGCCACATAATCCCATGGGACAATAGCAGACTTATAAGACGGTGTTGGAGCCACCATCATAGTGAAAGGTGTAGCTACCTCGACCTTAAATGATGGATGTGTTTGCACCACAATCGGTGAGAGGGTGACAGGAGATGTTTTGGGAGCATCCGCCTCTCGAATAAATCTGATGGATACCTCATAATCTCATTATTCATTAGTTTCTATCACATTCACTCCCTCTCCCCTATGATCAGGAGGAGGGTTATTATGGACATTTAGTGTGGCCTCCTTTGCTTGTATGACTTTGGTGTCAATTAGCGTCTAGATATTGTCCTTCGACATACGACATTCCTCAATGGTATAACCCTTCATGCCTGAATAGTAGGCACAAGTTTTGATGGGGTTAGCCCACTGGGAGGGGTTTTCAACAGCAACAACAGGAATGGGGGTGATGTAACCAGCAATTTTTAGTCTCTCATATAGTTGGGCTATGGGTTCAGCTATAGGGGTGTATTGTTTTGGATCTATGCGGTCAATGTTTGCTCATGACTTTGGGTAGTTTTGGCGGCGGGAGGAGGTGAATGGTAATATGCAGGTTGGGTGTTATAGGTATGGTAGGTAGTGGTAGGGTATTGGTATTCTGGAGGTGAGGGTTGATATGTGGGTGGAGGTGTTTGGTATGTACGGGTAGACTTAGGGCCCTGGGCTACCATCACGACATCATTTCTTTCTTCTTCGAGATACCTCCTGATTGCAAGGCCTTTTTGGTGGCTTGCAGTGCCGCAAAATTGGTCACCATACCGCTCTTGATCCCTTATTCTATCCTTTTTCCCAACTTGATAATGTCAGAGAAGTTGTGATTCTATATTATAACCATCAGTCTTTCGTAATATTGTGGATCCTGAGCTCTCACAAAGAACTTGTTCATTTGTTTGTCTTCCAATGGCAGCCTCACTTTGGCGACCTCTGATCTCCAACGAGTAGAATACTCGCAGAAGGTTTCTATTGGCTTCTTCTTGAGGTTCTGGATATAGAAAACATCTGGCGCGTTCTCTATATTGAACCTTAATCTATCAAAAAATCAGATTCCATGCTTACCCAATTTTCCCAATTCTTTGGATTCTGGATAATATACCAAGATAAGGCATATCCTATTAGACTTCACATGAACAGCTTCAGGCGGATTTGTTCTTTCTTGCCCACTCCTACAAGCTTTTCACGATAGGTTATCGAATGCACCTTAGGATCAGCGGTGCCATCAAACATCTCAAACTTAGGAGGTTTGTAACCCACCGGGAGTTCTTTATCTGGCTGGATACACAAGTCTTCGTAGTTCAAACCTTCAATTCCCTTCGCGCCATCGACACTCCGAACTCTCCCTATCAGTTTCTACATCTCTTCCGTTATATTTTGGATTAGCAGGTCCTTTCCGGTCGGTTTAGGTATGTATGGGGTTTGTTACAGGGGTATGAGGTAAGTTTTCCATGTATATTGGGTTGCCTTGGTATGTTCCAAGGACTTGGGTATATAGGTGATCATTGATCGAGGTTTGAGGGGGATCAGGGGTAAGTTGTGGTGAGTTTTGAGAAGCATGATAAGTGGTCGTTTGTGGATACTAGGTTTGGTGATGGGGTGTTGTTGAAGGGTTTGTATTGGTGGATGGTTAAGGTTTTGACGAGGTGCGGGATTGTGATACTAGTGTGTTGCGGAAGATTTTGTGGAGCTATGGCTGGTGGATTTTGGGCCTGGGTTTTCTGCGGTGGTGTTTGGTTTTGAGTGGTTGTGTTTTGCTAGTTGATGTCAGGAACATTTAGAGTAAGGGAGAGGTTTGAGAGATTTTGGACCTGCTCAAGCTCACCTTGTATCTCCATGATTTTCTATTCGAAAAGTAAGACCAACTCACTCTATCCTGGCGTACTACTTCCATCCGAGATTTCAACATTCTCTGTCATGGTAGCATAGTCTTTTCGATTACCACTTAGATCATCCCTCTTTCCTTTGTTTTTTGAGTCGCTAGGTGGAGGAGGACCTTTGGATCTGGTGTGGTATGAGGATGATGCCAGTACGCATGAACCAATCCTTGGGTATGACATCGTGAGTAGAGATACACGTTAAATTAGTGTTGAAGCGAGGGCTGATGTAGCTGGTCCTCGTGAATGTGAAGGCGTCTCGCATTCGTAGTTGGTGGACTGGTCATTCTTTGATCGTGAGTTTTCAGGCGCTATCGCATACCCATCTTGGGCGGCAGAGCTAACATTGATTCGTGATCGCGAGTCTTTGGACTGTGATCGCGAAAGGCAACGCCTAGGCAGAATAAATGTTACTCAAATCAGGATTTTTGCTCATTTCTCTCTTGCATGGGCAATTTTTGGCCGATTTGGAGAAGTCATTTTCATCATCTATCATGAGGTAAGTGATTTCTAAACATTGTAAGATAAATACATGGATTATGTATGGATTTTGTCGCGCCCTTTTTTCTCTCGAAAGAAGGTTTCGACATGTGACAACTCTTTTAATTGTGTATCAAAAGAGAATAGTCGCCACCTAATGATTTTTAAGGTGTGTTAGGGCACCTATTTGCAAATAACTCTGTTTAACTAGTCTGTATCACCAACGATTGGGTAAGGGCTCAAATTACCTCAAAGAGAAGGTGTTAGGCACTCTTCGAGGTCCACAATTGGGTCCCGGCTGAAATTTATGCTATGTGGGATTATTGGATTATAATTGTCCTATGTGATCATGTAAGTGAGGGAAGACATGGAATTTAAAAGTACTACTATGATTTAAACAAGTGTAAAGAAATTCGCACAACAATTAAACTGTATGTAAATAATCAGTACAAGTCTTTAGAGGTTATCTGATAGAACTTATTTATTCCAAGTTCAAGAAACAGGGCACGTAAAAATATAAAGAAAATGGAGGGTCCTAAGTTTTTTAGACTAAAGGATTACCCCTGCAACATAAATAGTACTTCACAACTCCCTTAAGGTAGAGGTTGATCATACTATTTAGCAGGCACAGACTATAATCACCTGCTACCCGATTACTATGTTAAATTTGTTTACCTAAAGTGCTCTAATTAAATTTTAAATAATCTCCTATGGGTGCACTACTCGCCACATGCCTATGGTCCAGGAGGCTTTGGACCTACTATTTGGTGGTTTTAGACTTTGTTTAGGATACTCAAAAATGATAAAACTAAGCGCACAATCAAAACAAATAGGACTTCACATAGTTAACAGTCGAAGGCTCAAATTGACCTCCTCATGTAGACACATATGCATGCAAACAGTGATAGGCTCATGCTAACAATGTTCCAATTATTAAGTGAACGATTGTAGGTAGGCAAACATGAAATCGGAGCAGTGTTGAATAGCGCAAGACTTATAGACATGATTTCTATGTAGTTGATTGATTCAAGAGTTAACATAAGAACCTACAATCTACTGATTTTGACAAATGGCTTTATTAAAACCCTATAGGAATTATCTCCAGGTGACTTATGACATAGACTATGGGATCTTCGAAAATGCATATTTATTCATCTTTGACCCTATAGACATGATTTATGAATATATAGCAAAATCATATAGGCATGGTATCTAGATAATAATATCCGGGCAATGAAGTAATTGAGAAAATACACTAATTTCATTTTTTTCCTATAGGCATATCATCTAGGCAGCGGTATGATAAGGATAGCAGTAGCAGCAATTTCAATCGAAGTCCTATAAGCATGATCCCTAGATTGTCAAATTTGGAAATAAGTAGTTTTGATGCAGGTTTGTTTCATTAGTCCTATGTCCATACTTTCTAGGTGACCCACATAATTGCAAAAGGTAAACAATTCTTGGCAACAAGATCTTATAGGCATGCTAATGAAGTAATTGAGAAAATACACTAATTTCATTTTTTTCCTATAGGCACATCATCTAGGGAGCGGTATGATAAGGATAGCAGTAGCAGCAATTTCAATCGAAGTCCTATAAGAATGATCCCTAGATTGTCAAATTTGGAAATAAGTTGTTTTGATGCAGGTTTGTTTCATTAGTCCTATATTCATGCTTTCTAGATGATCCACATAATTGGAAAAGGTAAACAATTCTTGGCAACAAGATCTTATAGGCATGCTATCTAACGACATAGAGGTAGGGCATACTGAGCAAGTAGCAAGTAAAGCATTTGGGTCTTATAGGCATGTTTTCTACTCTTTCATGCATGAATTAAAGTATCCCAGTCCCCCCCTTTCACTAACTCCCCCACTATTCGCTAAAACAATTATTACAGGCCCAAATGTAGTAATACAAACTCAAATAAATGATTATGGACCCAGCTAAGACAATTACAGTCCTAATACAGATTGAATCGGGGATGCTTCTAGGCTTTCAACTAAACATGGAGCCTCATGTGGATAAGCAGGTCCATACTTCGGATTGTTGTTGATACACTTCAGCTCTCAGTACCGTACTGGCCCAACAAATAGTCCCAAACAACTACGTTGCTTACCTATTTAAATATTGAACTAGCCATAATAAAACAAGTGAAAACTATGTGCTAGACCAATTAAGGAATTCTGAAATATAAGTACTTAGCCCTTAAGGCTGTAGGGAACAGGGGTTTCCAAAAAGGCATGCAAACAGGATTACACAAAGTCTACACAACATACACATGTTATATTTCCTAGAAATAGATTAGGAGATGGCAAACGAAAGTTAAGAATAATTTCCAAGTAAAGCATGGTCCAGAATTAACCTAAAGGGGACTTTCGACATAAAAGTACTAACAAGGAAATTTAGAGGAGTCGTAATCATGAAAACAAGTAAGGAGCCATTATACAGAAATGGTTTAAACATGAGACCCTCATGAGGATATGATTAAAACTAATTTACAACCTAGTAGAATACCAAACAGACTAGTGGGCATAGGGAAGCAATCACTTAATTTGAACATGAGAAACTTAACATATTGAGTGTCAGGTAGATACCAGTCATAACACAAAGGTTCAAAGTCTTAGAGAAGGTACAAGCACTCATGGTAGGTAAAACACATCAACTCCAGGTTAACAGTCAAACAGGCATTAGGACTATCTTATTTAATCATATAGGAAGAACAGGTTAAATATATTGAGATTCCTCCTGGAAATCTTAAGCAATCACTGAGCGCATGATGATAGCATAACTTTAGAGTTTACAAATAGCATAGAGACCTAGTTAGGATAGTATTAGCACGTGGATTCCTCATGAATTGACTCTAAGAAAATAGCAGATTGTACATGAAGGACTCAACAGAAAGTAGTTCATTTGGACAAATTCAAAGCATGAATTAGTTCCAACAAGAATTTAAGGTATAGACTCACAACAAGAAACAAGTGTAAATAACCAGCTATATGTCGCGCCTCCTTTTTCCTCTCCTTTTGGATTAGTCATGGTTTTGACATTATTGGGAAAACTCATTTCCTTTTGGGAAAACGGATGTAAGGAATTTGAAGAGTCGCCACCTAACGAATTAAGGTGTGTTAGGGAACCTATTACGGTTCATTTATAACACTAATTGTATAACCAGAGATTGGGTAAGGGCTTGAAGTTACTTCAAGGGGAAGGTGTTAGTCACCCCTCGAAGTCCACAATTATGGGTCCCGACCAAACTTACTTTGTGAATTAATCAAGTGCAAATAAGCAGTCTAAGCACGCATATTTAAATGAGTAAAAGGGGTCCTAAGTTATTTATCCTATAGGATCATATCCATGCAATGCCCGGTAATCACTCCTCGATGAGGAGGCTACACGTTGCATTAGGACACGGGTCATCATATCCTTTTCTACCCATTACCCCACCCCTTAGCGGTTATTAAGCAAATTTTATTTAGCGAGCTCTAAGCGTGTTGTTACCCGTCCCTTCCTTGTGGTCCCGAAGGAGTTTTAGGACCTCTAAATCTGGGCAATTCTAGACAACCTCTAAGGTATTTAGAAAGGAAAAATCTAGGCGACAAGCAAATAACAGGTAGGACCAGCAAGTAAGTGAAATAAATAAATTAAAAGGCTCATGTTTACCTCCACACATATAGCAAACAAACAGCACGTCTCAAACACAAATACAGGTAGTTTTTAGAAAGAGTCATAGGACAGGATGTCTAGGTGAACATTAATATACAGAATATGCAACATTGTTTCACAAACTCAATGGCAGGGTCCTAATCAATTTGACTACTGATTTTAAGTCCTGTAAAACTTAGCAGTAAACAATCAAAAATACAACTTCCAATTTTATATAGAGATTAATTACCTAAGGCTTGCCTAGGCGTGGGACTGTACGTAATAACAATTACAAGATATTTTAAACATTTTTGAAGTTATTTAACCTACAAACATGTTATTCTAGGTGACACGGATTTGAAAATGAAAGATTGGTACCAGTTATACTCAGAAAAATATACACCTATATGCGAGACTGTTTTAATACCTCTTCAGGATCAGTGACTTATTTTAACTAAATTAGGCGTATTCAAACGAATGCAAACAGAATTCCTAGAACATGGTATCTAAATGCATACAGGAGTGATAGATTTTTTGTTAAAGTTATTCATTAATCTAATAGCAGGATTTCTAAGTGAGAATACTTGTGCAACATTAAAGCATGGATTGGCGATATGTGATATGCTGAAGCAGTAAACGTGAAGCCCTAAGAATAGGATATCTAATGCAGGTTTGGTATGATTTGCAAGTAAATGAGCATATCAGCCCTAGGACATGGATTCTAATGCGAACTCACAGAATATAAATCTATAACATGCTTTCTACCCAGTATCATTAAAAAGATCATATAGCTACCCTCCCTATTTTTCACTAGGCACCCCAATATTTGTTTACGAATAATTATTACAGACCAATGAATAAATTACGTAAATGAAACAGAAATCGAACTATAGGGAGCCTGAAAAAATCGCAAGGCAACCCTGGTAAGGCCATGCCTTCAATGATCTCAAATGCCAAATGATTTCATAGCCAGATTTTTGTCCAGGTATGTCAGAGTTCCCTAAGGACCTCAAGGATCCCGGGCAGTGCTCACACCTAGACTTTTCATAACGGGGATTGAGTAAGTGCAGTGTGGAAGGGCCAGCCCCAGTGTGCCAGAGTTTAAAGGGATCTCAAGGAAGTACACACACTGAAGGGGCAGAACCTAGGGACTTAGGAGTAAAGTGAGAGTGCTTGACATAGTTTTGAAAAGGTTTTGACAAGAAAACAACACTGAAATAATTCAATAAGTAAAGAAGTTTTCTGAAAATAAGGACTGATCAGTTAGTAAAATAGTTTGAAAACAATGTAAAAGAAATTTTGAAAAATCAGTAAGCAGCCTGATTGGCTACAGAACCAACAGGTCCAGCATTAACAGAATTCACACAGGGTATTGGAAATTGGGGACATACAGAATAAATATAGTGAAACATATAGCAACAGGAGCACATAAGCCTTTTCAAGAGTTTTATAGGATTAAGGAGTTAATCATACAACTAGTAGTAAAGACATAGAGCATGGATCACAGAACAACCATGTGGAAACAAATTACACTGGACAGATGAGGCATCGAACCAGAGTTACTTAGAAATATTAGACAACTTAGCAAAGCAGATTAAACCAGAACCTTAGTAAACAAATCAGGCAAACCATCAAACATACTGACATACATGGAACAAAATCAGGTTGAGGCATGCTAGAGAAAGCAATAGGCGGATCCTTAGACATGCTAATCATAAGTTAAACATGACAGAATCCATACAGGCTAGTGATTAAACATGGTAGTTTAGGCATGGTAGGTGAAACAATGATGTAGACATACAAGTTACACATTGAACAATAAGATGTTAAGCAGGAACAAGACTGGAAATGAACTAAAGCAGTAACAGAGCACATTGAATTTTGGACTTGAAATTGAATTAGGACATACCAGTTAAGGAGAGAAAAACACAGGATACGAGAAGATGTGGTGAAATAACTAGCCTTGGCTTACAGTCGGCTAGTTTAGTGACAGTTGCAAGTAACAAAGAAGAGCACAGAGTTTTGAGTGTAAGAGAGAGTTTTTGAACAAGTGTTCGTGTGTGTAGTGAGAATATAGGAGAGTATATATAGCAGCTGAGATCTAGATAAAATAAGGTTAAAAATCAATTGTGCAGCAATTAGGGAAATTTACAGAATCAGTCATTCATAAAATCAGCATAGTCTCCCATAATCAAGGGTTAATCAATCAACGGTAAAGAGCAGGAAAATATTTAAGGAAATAAATCAAGTAAGACTTAGGTACGGAGTAGGCAATTAGGGGTAAATGAACAGGAGTTTAATTAAGGAAACAACTAGCGAAGAATCAGGAAACATCACGGTTAATCAAAATAAGACAAGAAATAATTAAAAGGTGTAAAAATAGGGAAATAATCGAGAAATCAGCATATAGGTATCAGTATAGCAAATCAGTGAATCAAAGACCTAAAAAATAATACTGATTTAAGGAAAATAATATAGATTTCCATGAATAAACAGATAAGCCAAGTATAAACACACAGAATCAGTCAAGAGTCGAACCGAAATGCTAATAGAGACATACTAGGGTAAAATCACAAGACATACAAATTAAACGAAGGAAAAATCATGCGAATCAAAGCACAGAACAAAATCATGTAGCAAGTAACACAGACAAACTCAAAATCCAAACAAAAATGTCAAAAAATTGGGGTTTTAGCATAAACTAGTTAGGGTTAAGGAAAAACTTAACAAAATCAGTCGAAAACACATAAGAATAGGAGATTAAACACTTAAAATCAGAAAGCGTTTTTGAAGAAAGACTTTTAAGAAACCCCAGTTTAGGAAAATGAAAAGCTACTTCGAAAAGGCAGAAGAATCTTCACAAAACAAGTAAAAAATAAGTTCGAACCATCTCAGATCTGAGAAGTTCAAGAGATGAAATTAGGGTTTTGAAAAAATATCATAGAGATGAAGATATAGGCTTAGAAACCCATAGGTTTAAAGCAAAATAGGAAGATCTTACTCAAAATCGAACCACAACGGCCTGAAACTGGCGAGACAGAACCAAAGTCGTAAGTGGACTGGCCCTGGTCCCTTGAGGACCTTAGAGACAACAAAAACTGGTGTAAGAGAGACCCTTGGAGGTTTGAGGGTGGTGAGGGACCACCATGGTCGACGTCAGATGAGTGACGGCGAGGGAGAGGTAGGATTAGGTTTTGAGATCATTTGGAGAGAAGGGGAAGGGGTGACGGCGGAGTGATGAGAGAAAATGAGGGGTTTGGGAGGGTTGTATTGGGTTGGTATTTGGGCTGATTGATTTAGGCTGGAATTGAAATGAAAAATGGCTATTTGTTAAATACCCCTAATGAATTAATTAAACATACTTTGTAAAATAATTACTACTTATAAAAACTGAATTTCATGCATGGAAATGTTTTTAAAAAAATGATTATTTAGTATTTAAAAATACAAAAGACTAATTTCTGGTAAAAATAATACAAAAATGTATACATGGGCTATAATTGCAAAGTTATTGCAATTGTAGCCAAAAGGTGCCAATTTGCCTATTTATAGAATAATTGGACTTAATGAGACCATAAATAGTAAACTAAAACAAAAAATGTTTTTGAAATCATTTGTGATGCAATTTTATGATTATTTATTAGAAATAAAATACTGAGCAAATTAATAAAAATATGAAAAATTATGGAAAAATACCAATTGATGCTAATGCATGATTTTGAAGACATATATGCAATTAAAAAAGTTATTTTGGTAAAAATTGGGTATCAACACTATACATAAACATAATGGTTAGAAATCATTCAGGTCGGACACATATGATGGGCATGCATTAAAGCTAGCAGTGGCAGGAGAGCATATTAGGCTAAGCATTTAGACAGTATTGTCACATGATTTGCATGAAACAACAAGTTATGCATAAAGGATTCAATAGGAAGGGAGAAATTCTGAGCATGAACATAGTTTCCTAAGGGTTTTAGTATAAGAAATCAAAACAGGTGCAACAAACATCAATCAGGTTTAATTACAAACCAGTTTAACGTCATGAATCAACTTAGATAACTATGCATGAGTTAAACTCAGGACTTGAACAGAGTTGAAGCTATTGACATTGCAGAATGGTATTAAGACAAACAAGCTTGTATACGAAGTGGCATAATATAGAAATTAACTCAAAGAAATCCAAGTAGCACTAGTGCACATACCATAAACATAAACGGGGGGAAGTAGAATTGCGGAGGTATAAAGTACTAACCAGTTGCAAACAAGGTGAACAAGGAATAAGAAACTCAAAATCTCAAAAATAGCAGCGATGCAGGAGAACAGTGGAACCACAATTCTCTAGTGCTTAAGAGTTCACAAGAGCCTCGAAGTGGGCTCCGAGCAGTGATTGCACTGGAGGAGGCTAATGAACGGATTTTAGTGGTCTTGGCTTTCAACCGGCCAAGATCAAAAGTCTCCAAATAGTGTCGAATGAGTGAGGGTGGGAGAACAACAGTAGTGATTGAGGTCTGTCTCGGGCAATAAGGGGAAAGGGTTTATATAGTGTTAATAACAGGTAAACAAAATTGAAAAAAAGACTAATCATGTAAAATAAGGAAAGAAAATCAGTCATACAGAATAAGGAAAAAGACCACATACAAACTGATTTCAAATTGAATTAGGACAACGAGTAAGGCAAACCCTAATCAAGTCAGAGTCGATGGAGATGTGCCCAATCGAAGAGATACTTCGTATCCTTTGATGCAACAAGCCGGAATCCCGCAGGATCTTCAAGATCGAGCCCATTTCGACCCGATTTATACAAAATACGCATTCTATAGACGGAACAATACTTAGTATTACCATATTGGAGTGGTAAACATTCAGAAAAGGTAAGAAAATCTTTGGTTCGAGGGGTAAATGCAGGGAAAAGGGCGAGAATTCAGGCCGCTAATGTTTAGCTTTAAGAGACGAAAAGGGAGTGTTTGAGGGTGGTTGCGGGTTAAGAATGGGCTAAGGTTTGGGTTAAGGAGATATAAATGAGCTAGGTTGGGTATAGCGACTCGTGGACTGGGGCAGACCTATTGGGTCATTTGGTTTTGCGCTTCTGGGGGTCGATTGAGAATGGACCTATTCTTTTGGACCTTAATTGGTTCAAAAATTAGCCCTATATTCGGTTATAATTTAAAATACACAAAATAAATTATAAAAAGGGCTATTTAATAAATAAAATCTCATTTAAGATATTAAATACTTAAAAAAAATAATTCATAGTTATAAAAATATGAAGATTCTATTTTGACATAAATGATAAATAAAAGTTGTAATTATTATGAGAATATAGGCTATTATTGCAAAATATTGTGTAAATAGCAAAATACAAATGTAATCACATAGAATGAAGTAAAAATGTTACAAAACATACATATGGGTATAAATAGTAGATTTGGATGATTAAATCGTCCTTAAATAATTTGAAGGGATAGTTACTAAATATTTGAATAATTTAAATATAGGAAAATAAATTTAAAAGCTTTAAAAAATTTATAGAAAATTATAGAAAATACTTATGACTCTTGTAAATTGGGTAATAATGCAAAATGATATTTTTGAAAGTATATAGACTATTTTATAAAATATGAGGGCAAAATTGGATATCAACAGATTTAAACATGGAATTTTGTAGAAATTATTGAATTTTCAAAGAAAATCGAGAATTTGGTATTTTTGTATTTTGATCACTAAATTGGACATGGAACTAGGAATAAATTATGTATTTGAGTTCGTAGTGTTATGGGTAATGATTATCTTTGATAATATTTGGAATACGGGCACGTGGGCCCGGGGGTTGACTTTGTTGACTTTTCGAGCGGAATTGGTATAAATTGTTAAATTATGAGTGTTGGAGTATATTTTTATTGGTTTGCTCGTTGTTTGACTAGTTTCAGATTGTTTGGCCTTGATTTTAGGAGTTGGAGTGGCATTGGAGGCGGTTATCGGAATCTGGAGCAAGGTAAGTCTCCTGTCTAACCTTGTGAGGGGGTATTTACCCTGTAGGTGTTATATTTTTTATGTTCTACTTGTTATGGGATCTACGCACGTATGAGGTGACGTGCGTATGCTAGAATTCCTGATTATGTATGGGTAGATCTAGACTCACGACATGCTATAATTTTACTATATGAGTTGTTCTTGCCTTATAAATGCTTTAATTCACATTATAACCAGAGACTAGACTCGCGTAGAGTAATGAACTTGTTATTTTAGATACTTGACGAGCTACTTGATTAGTCATGGAAATTTTACTTTCCTTACGAATTTCTCCCACGTTGTGCATGTTTATCGAAAGTTACTTGAAATTTATAACTCACGTGTATATTTCGTGAGTTGGGTCAAGGAATCGTTAAAGTTTCATATTCTAATGGGATTGGACTGAACGCCTCAGTAATACTCTTATGGGATCAAGCCGTTCGTCTCGGCAGAATTATCGTAATACACTCTTGCCGGGTCGGGTTGTTCTCCTCGGCAGGATATTGTAATACACTCTTATAGGATCGGATCATTCGCCTCTACAGTTTTATGAAACACCCTTATGGGATCGGACCACGCGCCTCGATATAATTGAGCGTAATAATAGATAAGGAGTCACTGTACCGATGAGTTTCCTTGAGATGTGATATTTTATCTGGTGTTGATCATTGTGTATTTCATTCGATGTAGTATTTGGTTATTGAGGCCCCCGTATTTATTTATCTGATGAGGATCGTGTTATGTACTTATATTTGTTCTAACTGTTTTACTTTTCATGCTTCATACATGTCTACTTTTATTATATTTGATTTATTGGACCACTAGTAAGTGTCAATGTCGACCCGTCGTCGCTACTTCTCCGGGATTAGGCTGGTTTTGACAGGTTCATTAGTGGTCATCTTGGCACATAGGCAGAGATGTTGAGGGAATTTTATGATGAGTTGCATTCCATGCTACGATCTGCAGCACACAGAGTCTCCATCACATTCAATTTCTTTATCATGTCTATCTTATATTCCATGCAGATGTTGTATCATTATTGTACTCCCCGACAGATGTCCATGCACTTGTGACACCAGATTTTGGGTGTTCCTAGTGGACGTTCATTATTGTATTTTAGGTTATTATTATCACTTTACTTCAAGATTTATTTATATTTAGAAATTTGGTAAAGAAAATCACATGTTTCTATGAGCGTTAGATCTTATTTTATTTATTTAATAAAATTCCTAATTTTAAAAATTAAAATAGATAATTTAGTGGAGGTTCACGTGTTAGCTTGCCTAGCTACACAGTTGGGATCCATCACGACCTATTATGGAATTTGGATCGTGACAGATCGAAATCAGTTGGCTTTTTTTAAATTATGCAATTAAAATATGCACAATCAGGGAATTGAACAGAAATTTGTACCATGGCTGGATACTATTTAGCATGGTGGAGCTGGTATTGGTGATGGAAAATATTAAAGAAGCACGATTCCCAAGGCCGATGATATTTGACCCCAGTCAGAGGGATCCTACTCTATGGTGGGAGTATCATGGGACAAACGACCACCGGGCTGGGAACTGCCACATATGTACGAGGAGGTGGCAATGTTACTGAAAAACGTCCATCTTAGAGAGTTCTTAAGATACGGGGCTAAAAATAACTATGGTCGCAACCGGGATAATGCGGAGCCCTAGAAGACAGGAGAGATCCTCCTCGTCTAACGATCAACATGATTTTTAGAGGGAACAAGATTAATGGTGTAACCTTTTCAGCATCAAAAAGGACAGAGGTATCGGTGACCCATAGAAAAATATTCTAGGAAGTCGCTAAGGACGATATCACCTTCACGGAGGAGGACGCCGATGGACTCCTACTACCGCACAACGATGCCCTGGTGATTTCTATCAATGTTTTAGATTTTAAAATTAAACGTATTTTGGTGGACCCAGGAAGTTCAGCCAATATTATTCAAGGGAGAGTGCTGGAACAAGCCAAGCTAACCATAAGCATCATTCCGACCACAAAGCTCCTCGCCACGTTCAACTTAGCAAGTGTGACAACCCCAGGGGAGATCCTGCTACCCACAAACGTCGAAGGGGTCTTGAAGACGACCGTGTTTGAAGTAGTAGACGGCGACATGGGCTACAATATTATTAATGGAAGACCATGACTACACGAGATGAAGGTTGTGCCATCGACATACAACCTATAAAATTTCCAACTCCAGATGAAATTAAACAGATAAGAGGAGATCAAATGGCAGCAAGGGAGATGAACTTGATCTCGGTTTCCATTAGTAAAGGGAAGGAACATGCGGTATAGAAATTAAAGGAATCGACGCTTGCACCTGAGCCAAAAAAAGTCGACGAAGGGGAGGAGCCGTCAGAATCCTATCATGTACCAAGGTGTTTCCAGGTACCAGAAGAAATGAATGCAACCAAATCCACAACGAAAGAACTCAACCAAGTTGTATTGTTCGGGAAGTTCTTAGAGAAGAAATTCCACTTGGCTCAGGTCAGGATTTATAGAATTTCTTAAATTTAATGTTGATTATTTTGTGTGGTTGCATGCGGATATGAAAGGTATTCTGCTAGAGGTGGCCATGCACAAGTTAAGCCTGGACCCCAACGTCTCTCCAGTATGGCAGAACAAACGCCCTATTTTCGAGCTCAGAAATAGATTTTTCAAAGAAGAGGTAACTCGGTATTCAACCAGGGAGGTAAAGTATCTCGACTGGCTAGCTAACATAGAAGTAGTTTCAAAAAACAATAACAAATTTTGCATGTGCGTAGATTACAAGGATCTGAATAAGGTGTGCTCAAAAGACTCGTGCCCATTCCAAACATTGATCAAATGATTGATGTGATGGTCAAGCACGAGTTGATGAGTTTCCTCGATGCCTATTCCAGGTACAAAAAACTCAATATAAACTCGGAGGCTCAGAAAAAGACGTTGTTCATAATGAACTTTGGCACATATTACTACAATGTGATGCCTTTCGGGCTTAGCATGTCGGAGCCACTTACCGGAGACTTGTGAACAAAATGTTAAAAAAGCAAATGGGGAATACGATAGAAGTTTACATAGATGAAATTATGGTTAAGTCTTTGAAAGCAGGTGATCATCTGAAGCACCTCCAAGAAACCTTTGACATCCTAAGGAAGCATAACATAAAGCTTAACCCCGAAAAGTGAACATTCGAAGTCAGCTCCGATAAGTTCTTGGGTTTCCTGGTGTCACAAAGGGGGATCGAAGTCAATCCCGATAAAATTAAAGACATCGATGACATTCCCGGCCAACTGTCAAATATGAAAGAGGTCCGGAGGTTAACTAGAAGACTGGCCACTTTAAGCAGGTTCATTTCCTGGTCTTCAGAAAAATGTCATCACTTCTTCTCACTTTTGAAAAATAAGAACAACTTCGAATGGACTCTGGAATGCCAGCCCTGAAAGATTTGAAAGGAAAATTATGAAGCCCCAACCAGAGGAAGGCGAATGGTTGCTAATTTACTTAACGGTCTCGGATGTAGCGGTAAGGGTTGTTTTATTCTGTGAAGATGAAGGTACGCGATCTCCTATCTATTATTCTAGTAAAACTTTAACAGCGGCAGAAACTCGCTACCACACCTCAAAAAATTAGCCTTAGATCTCATAGACGCCGCTCAAAATCTTAGGCTTTATTTTCAATGCCACCTGAAAGTCGTGGTGATAATTTTTCCCCTGCAGAATATCCTTCACAAATCTAAATCGTCAGGTCGACTGGCGAAGTGGGCAGTAGAAATGAGTGAATTTGATATAGAGTATAAACCCAATACTGCAATCAAATCGCAAGTTGTGGTCGACTTCGTGGCTGATTTTGGTCCTGCACTACTGCCTTTGGCTACCAAATAAGCATTGATGTTTCATAAACGACATTAGGAGTCTGGACCTTGTTCACAGACGGAGCTTCCAACGCGAAAGGGCCTCAGCTCGGGGTGGTACTAATTATTCCCTCAGGAAAAACCCTGAGGCAGGCCATAAAAATTGTTCCCTTAACTAACAATGAAGATGATTATAATGCTTTTAATGCAGGACTTGAACTGGCCCGGGAACTAGATTCCGAGGTCATTGAAATCAAATGTGATTTCCAACTAGTAGTGAATCAGTTATATGGCATCTTCGACACCAAATAGGAACACATGCAACAATATGTAGTGTAAGTCTAGACTCTAGTCGCACGGTTCAAGGAATGGTCAATCACCCACATCCCGAGAGAAGAAAATGTAGAAGGAGAAGCACTGGCCAATCTGGGCTCATCCACAGAAATGAGGGGATCAGATTCTGGTACAGTTTTATAACTCATGAATCCGGTACTAGATATGGACGATTATAATGAAGTAAATGCGACCAATTTGGTCTGGGACTAGAGAAATGAGATCATCGACTATCTTGAGCACGGCAAACTACCCGAAGATCCAAAGGTATCTCGGGCACTCCGCACCAAAGCAGCTCATTACAGCTTTTGGGGAGGCCAATTGTATAGAAAATCTTTCCAAGGCCCATTGGCCCAATGTTTAGTAGCCTCCAAGGCAAACTAAGTCATGAGAAAAGTGCAAGAAGGAATCTATGGAAATCACTCGAGTGCGGAATCGTTAGTGTTAAAGTTAGTTAGGGCAGGATACTATTGGCCCCGGATGGAACAAGACGCTAAGGCATTTGTTCAAAGATGTGACAAGTGTCAACGCCATGCGCCATTAGTATATCAACCACCTGAACTATTGCATTCGATATTGTCTCCTTGGCCATTCATGAAATGGGGGATGGATATAGTCGGTCCGCTGTTGCCGGCTCCCGGTAATGTAAGATTTCTTTTGATTTTAACTGACTACTTCTCTAAGTGGGTTGAAGCAGGTCCTTACCAACAAATCAGCGACACAAAGTGGTCGATTTCGTGTGGGAAAATGTAATTTGCAGGTTCATAATACCAAAGGAGATAGAATATGACGATGGGCCACAGTTCATAGGCGCAAAGGTCACAAAATTTCTTGAGGATTTGAAAATCAAAAGGATCACATATTCACCATACCATCCGAGCGCAAATGGTCAAGCAGAGTCGACAAATGAGGTGATTATTCAAAATCTCAAATAGAGTTGGAAGCAGCCAAAGGCAAATGGCCCGAAGAGTTGTCGGGGGTACTATGGGCATACCAGGCAATGACCAAGTCAAGCACGGGAGAGACACCTTTTTCTCTCATATACGGAGCAGAAGCCCTGATCCCAGTAGAAGTGGGAGAACCTACCATGAGATACTTTTGGGAAGACGAAGAAACAAATGACGAAGCATTTCTAGTCAAATAGGAGTTGTTTGATGAACGGAGGGACTTGGCGCACATAAGGATGGTGGCCTAGAAACAAAGAATGAAAAGATATTATAATCGAAGAGTCAATATCCAATATTTTAAAGTGGGAGATTTGGTTTTAAGAAAAGTGACTTAAAACACCCGAGAGCTCAACGTAGAGAAGCTAGGTCCGACATGAGAAGGCCCTTATAGGGTTTTAGCTGTCACAGGAAAGGATCATATGAACTGGAAAACCAAGACGGAGTAAAGTTTCTAAGCAACTAGAATGTGGAACACCTCAAAAGGTATTATTGCTGATGAGCACCGCTTATATTGAAAGTATGTGCTGCACTTTTTTTCCCTTCGTCTTGTTTTTGTCTCAATTGAGTTTTTCTGTCAAGGGTTTTAACGAGGCATCATCAGAAAGCATACTACGAAGGAAACGCCATCAGCAGAAATAAGACCTTTAAATGACAAGGCATGGAAACAACAAACCGTTACGAGATGGTTAGGTAGTCTTTGGCTTGATAACGAAATTACTACCGGGAAACAAATCTTGTTATCGGACCAAAATCTATTCGATCGTTCACAAGTTCCCCTTCACGACAAGACACTAGGGGGTGGTTAGATAATCTTTGTCTCAGTAGAAAAGTTCCTTACGGTAAATGAAGCTTGCCATCGAACGAAAGATTACCTAACCATTCCCTAGTGGAATCTTCAAAGGAGCAAGACATCTAGTGTTCCAAGTCACATTCTTCGCATTCGAATACTGGGGAATGATATGAGAATACGGAAACCTGATTGCCACAAAAATCGAAACTACGAAATCCGAGAAAAAAAAATCTCATCGGGAATGGGGACTGCACAGCCAGCCCCGTAGAAATATATTGTACAATTAGCCACAAGTAATGACAATTTCTTTTTTCTCAGCAAAATGAATGCTTATGTACTTCTGAAGATAGAAGGAGTAAAAATAATTCCCTTTATTTTTATCTTGTTTCTTGTCCAAACAAAGAATTAATTTTATCATTTGAAAGTTAATCAAGTACTTCAAATGCTAGTGTCGGAATAAACAGGAGAAGTCCTCTTCAAGAGCAGCGTAAACATAAGAGGGCCATCTCTTATTAAACCCTCACAGTAAAGGGTTGGTTCTGGAAGAGTTTATGTCCGGAACTCAAATGTTATCGAGGGAAAATGCACCCGAAGCCTTGCAAAATTCGACGCAAAGAAGTAAACTTTGCGGAATGCTTAAGAAGTGCCGAACAGCAAAAGTACAAAAATGCAAAAAGAAAACAACAAAAAGAAAGCAAAAGGCTAAACTATTACATCCCTAGAACTAGGGGAAAGAGAAGCATTTACACCCCTAGGAGAAGTAGGCAAATTTGCCCTCGCCTCGAGATCTTGGCCTTCATCATTATCCTCTTCAGATTCCTCCTCGATTCTTGAGAACTCAGAACCAGAACCAGGAGAGTCGATTGCATCGGACCGAGACAGGGGGCACCTTCGAGCGGTTGACTCTAGCTCTCGAGCCTTGGCGATTTTGGCATCAAAATTAAGGATGCATGCTTTGGCCTCTTCCAAGGTTTTTCTCCTTATGCTATAATAGAATTTGTTTTATAAATAATGAAGGAATCCTCTCGGTGCTAGAGTTTTGATTTAAGACAATCAACCTCGGTCAAAAGGCTATCCAGCTCGGATCTCATGGCCCTAAGGCTGGTATCAAAGTCACGGATAGTGGAGATATGGACCTTATTGTGTTCTGTGACCTTATTATAATTATCTTCCATCTGAGTACGCTACTCCTTAGCAGCAGCGGACTCTTCAGCTTTGGAGTTCAAGGCTTCCTCCAAGTTATTCAATCTCTTAGTAGAGGCAGCCTCAAGCTCGGTAGTAGCAAGTATAGCATTTTGGACCTCAGGCCATTTACCCTTGGCTTCTTGAAATTGTACACTTAAATGGGAGGCTTCTTGGCTAAGGGTCATCACTTCCTGCTCGCTCTGCTGCAACCGAGCTTCCATCTCACCAGCTTCAGCAGCTTGTGCTTCCAGTGTCGGGAGGCGAGCAGCAACTTGGTCCCTCTCAGCCAATAGTCAATCCTACTCAGATGTAAGCCTTTCTTTATCAAGTATCAGATTTAGAAGTCCCTCGAAAGCAAGAGAGTTGGTCGTCGAAGCAAAAATCCAAGTTAGAAATACTGCCATAGCAAATCAAGAGAAAATTGACAGCAAAGAAAATGAGTACCATGCCACTGTTGCATTGTGCATGCCATTATTTATAATAGACTCCCCCAAAAGAGAATGTATTTTTGTTCTTGTCTTTCTTTGAAGCCAGCAGGTTCAGTTAATTGGCGAGTTCCACCGGTTGGGACAGTAGATGGCACTCGGTAGAGACCGAGAGGGAGACACCCCCCCTCCTCTGAGGATATGTAGAGGGGGGAATAGTTGTGCCCCAAATTCCCATGAACTAGGGACTGGGGAGTAGGGACATCCTCTTCTCGGGTGCCTGGGACCGGTGGGGGTGATGTAGATGTAGCCGGAGATGAAGGTATGGCCGATGTGGAAGGAGATGAAGTTTATGGCATCATGGGTTGAGAAGCAGTTGCAGCAAAGGCAGTGTTGGTTGTTAGTTTCTCACCAACCAAAGACAAAAGAGTCCCAGTACATAGTTTCACAGTATCAGGAGTGGCAACTGGGACTGGAAAGGGAGAATTGGTATTCTCCACCAGGTCAAAATCTCCCTAGGGCGCTTGGGCATCATCCCCAGTTGGGGTTATAAGCTCTTCATATGGAGAATTTTGACGAGCTGATGAAGGTCATTGTCACCTTTGTAGGGAAGCCCCTTAATCACTGGCTTCTCCATCATCATCAATCACCACAGTGACTGATGTTGGATTGGGCGTAGCTTTCTTCACCCTTTTATTCTTTCCCTCGGCCTAGGAAGAATGCCGCATTTTTGGTTGCATGATCTCCGGCCTGGGACTCCGAGAGGAAACACTTGTACCAGAAGCGAATCTGGTGTCGCATGTTCGGGTAAAGGCCTCCTTCCGCAACCTCACAACCTCTGCGGGATCAGCCAAAACATCCTCCTCCAAGATAGTAATAGAGCCCTGTGGAAGGCCTGAATTCAATGAAAAAAGGAGTTAACCAATCCTAATATACACAAAAATGAGATAAAGACAAGATTAGTTTCGCGAGTCAACTTACCATGGTTCTTGGCCTTTCACCCGTATGTGGGGGTCGGTTCTTTCCACCACTGGGTCTCGAGCGTAGTAATGTCTAGGATCTTCTGAACCCACTAGTCCAAACCTTCAACCCTTGGTGGTATCCACCGAGTTGCTAAAATAGTACAGTAACAACACAAAACAACCCTATTTCAAAGAAAAGACAGGCTTGAAACTTACGTGTATGAGTCCATGACTCTGGGAAAGATGGAGTCATGGCCAGGATGATACCCCTGGTGGCAACAACAATGAATCGATCCATCCTCGATCGTTGTCGTTATCCATGCTTGTGAGCAAAACACGGTGGCCACGTTTGCTAAAGTGTATTACTCCCCCAAGGAAAATCATAGGGGGTAGAGGTTCATCATGTGAGCCAAGGTGAGTTATTCCTTCGTCTCCTGACATAGCCGTCGTAAACAGGCCACTGTTCATCACATCGAAGGGCCCACCTGTGCCAAACAAATCTGTTATATATGGCATAGCTCCAAAATCACGGGGTCAATTCTCCCTCTAAAAGAAAATGCACCCAAAGTAAATGGGTACATATAAACATACAAATCCCTTCTTAGGGAAGGTTACTCGTTGCACCAGTTCAGGAGCGATGATGTTCATATGATGACAATCACAATCCTCCTTCACAACAGGAATGCTAGAAGGATGGATGGATGAGGGTACACGCCAACAACCCATGTACGAGAGCTTGTAAAAGGAAACTTCTCTTCAAAGTCCTTGGCTGTGTTGAGTCTTCTGGGAATGATGGTGCTCACCATAGGAGAGGCAGCATCGTCGGTGTTTTCTTTATTTTTAAAAGAACTTGAGTTCACGAAGGAGGAAGCCACTATTAGCAGAAGGAAATAAGGGTTATTTGAAGAAGAAGAAGAAGAAGAAGAAGAAAGATTGAAGGTAAGAAAGAGTTTAATGGGAAAAAAATAGAGAGACTTTGAAGAACTATGGAGTGTGAAAGAAGAAGAATGAGACGTATAAATAAAGAAATAGGCGACTAAAATCGTGACCATGATTACCTCAAGAAATGGGGAAAATATTGCTAAATCGTGGAATGATGCATGTTCGGGGCATTAAATGCAGGGAGACGTGCATCTAATCAAGCGTCAGAAACTTTTCATAAGGGATCAGAAAATTTCCTGCCAGGAAAGGTATCTTCACCAACTTTTCGATGACACAAAGATGTGCCACCGGAAATCAGGGGGATGATCTGTATAGGGTATAATCGATTAATATTAAATACTCGAATAATAGAGCGACACATAGAATCAAGGACAGACGGAAAATGAGGCAAGTGAAAACCTAGGCCGGGGCCAGCAAGTCGATTGGCACCGGGCAGACCCCGAAAGGAATATTGCTAACGAGGACAAACGAATATTTGCCACCCGATGGCATTCAATGAAGAATATTCCTTAGCATTACATACACTATTCGTTACAAAGAAATTTGGCATTCATAGCATGCGTTACACATTCATCGATGAAGCTATAAATAATGACTTCAACAGCCATTGTAGGGGGACGAAAAATTCTGACTCACTGATACTACACATTGTTCTAAGCTCAATAATACTTTATTTTCTGTCTTTTGATATTCTTATTGTTGTCTTCGGAAGCCTTGCTCCTGGAATTATGCTATTTGTTATCTTATTTCTATTTCAACGTTAAGTTTGCATTTTATTTTATTTATTTATTATTTTGGAATCAAATCGATTTTTTTGTCTATAAACTATATTACAAATTTAAATGTATCGTTTTACAGGTAAACATGCATATTTCGTCTTGTTACAGCATCAAAACTCAAACAAGTTACCCAACAAGAAATGGAGTTTCGTCAAATCTCCACCAGCTTGAAAAGAGGGAAGATGTAGATATTTTGCTTTCATTCGATCAAGATTAGATTTTGATATTAAACAAAAGTCCTGAAAATCCTGAAGTGTTGATTTTTAACCTTCTTAAGTAGCGGAATTGACACCTATTATTTTCTCTGTTTGGGTCAAAAACAAAATTATATGATAAGATTTAGATTTACCGTTAAAGATAATTCTTTACCTGTCCCCTGGACTAAAACAATATCTCAAAGGGCGTCACATTATTATAACACATAAAATGTTGGAAGAATTAATTATACTAACCTACGCGTGAAGTCATCTAATCACGCGACTGTTATTATGTATCTTCTATCCCAATCAGATAATGGGAAAAATTTATTAAGCTAGGTAGTTGCGATAATAACTTTTTCTCTTTTTAAACTGCTATTGATCTATTGACACCTCAAATAAACAAAATTAAACCTAAATACGAAGAACAGTGAGATCATCGTCCGCTCTTTATTGAATCCTCAAATGCTCATCCTGAGTATTTATTATTTCAGTCAGTTTCAATATTCTTCATCTATTAATATTTCTTCTATTCAAGCCGACACATATGTAGAAATGGCTAGAATGAAGCAATGACGTACTCGTGATATAGATTTAAAAATTGAACTAGAGATTCAATTATATCCTTTTAGTAAAATATGTTGTAGTTGTATTTTATTCGTCACTTAGTTATTTCTATCTCGTGGATTGTTGTGTCTAGAGCCGTCAATATAGGCTTGGCCCGTTGGGCTAGCCTAGTCCAGCCCGTGATTAGTAGGGTTAGGCTAAAAAATTTGGATCCCATTTAAGAATGAGGCTTTTAAGCCCGGCCCAAGTAAGCTCGTGGCCCGTGAGGCTTGACTGAGGCTTAGTTGGGCCGGCCCATGAGTTTAATAAAAATATTTATTTAAAATATAAAAAGTATACTGCCACTAGCGATAGTAAGTCTTGGATCTTTAATTAGAGGAACCAAAACTTGATCTTGAGAAGTTTCAAGAGATGGATATTCTCATGTACTGGAAGGACCATTCTAGAAAATTACACGATCTTTCAGTAATGGCGCGCGATGCACTTAGTATTCCTATTACCATTGTAGCATAGGAATCAACATTTAGTGTTGGTGGGCATGTTCTGACAAAGTACAGAAGTTGCATCCATCATGAAAATGTATAAACACTTGCTACTACTCGGTTGCATGTCCTTTCCCAAACTTATACTTGTAATATTTTTTTTATGTGAATTTGAATATTATTAATTTTTAAAATTTCATTATTCTTAATATTTCACTAATTAATATTGCATATGAATTGTAGATGTAGATGAAAGTGAAGATGTTAAGACAACCTTGTCACAAACGGATCCAAATGTGTTTGATGAAGATGATGTGTTGGATATCCCACAAACGTCATGGTCATTCTCATGAATAGTTTGTTTTGAGTTCTGACTTATAGTGAATGAAATATAGTCTTGTCTTTTACTTTTTTAGTGTTCACGTGATATATTGGAACAATATAAAAAATTATTAAGTATTGCGAATTTTTTCAATAAGATATTTTTAACTTTTAAATATTTATCTTTTTTAGGTCAGAATGGGCCGGCCCATGGGGGTCCGCGGCCCACATAGGGCTTGGGTGGGCTAACCATTTTAAGGCCTATCAAAATGGTGGGCTAGCCCAGCCCGTCAATTTCTAAAGTCCACGTGGGCTGGCCTGGGCTAACCCGGCCCGGTCCATATTGACAGCTCTAGTTGTGTCCCACATAGGTGGCGTGTGGATTTCTTGGTCGCCTTATATGGTCTTGGGCAATCCTCACCTCATTTTATATTATGAGGTAGGTCTATGGTCCATTTTCTTATCATGATATTTGAGTCATACGATTCAATTCAATTTATAGTTTACACGATATTAGGGCCCATTTTATATTATTCAAGAGAAAATGCAACACATTAGAAGAGTTCGTTCCGCCGCGTAAGATCCTCGCATCAACCACGACTCCTCGCAATTCAAAAGTCTCTCTACAGCTGAAGAATGAGCGTGTTCTTGGGTCATCATAGAAAAATAGATAGGGTCGATGACGGAACGAAGAACGAAATTTTACGACAGCTTTTTCATAGAAAAGACTTTCTCAGTGGAACTAAAAAAAAGTTTTAGCTCTTTCTTTTGTTGACCTCGCATGTGTCCCAAAGTGATGTTGTCACGACCCAAATTTTCCCTCCGTTGAGTATCATGATGGCACATAGTCTTAGGGACTAGGTAAACCTAACACGTACTGAATAACAACAATAATAAAGGAAAATCTAACAGTCTTGATATAGAAGTCTTTACAGAATTTATAATTTTTCAAACCGGTAGTACAAGTCATAAGCTCTATAGAGTTGCTACAACTTTTAAATACAATTGTTTGGAAATGAGTAAACACAGTTGAATACAAGGTAAGGAGGTGACTCCGAAGCCTGCGAACGCAGCGGCAGATTTACCTTGAGTCTCATCAGCAAGGATCCGCACAGCTACTAACGATCATTACCTGGATCTGCACAAAAATGTGCAAAAATGTAGTATGAGCACACAACAGCGGTGCCCAGTAAGTATCAAGACTAACATCGGTGAAGTAGTGACGAGAACTAGTCAAGACTCTCATTGGTCTAATAAACTGAACAAGCATAAGTATAGGAATGACAGAATATGACATCTTTTAAGGGCTACATGATATGGCTAACGACATAGTAAGTGTAATAAGGAAGGAAAAATAGCAAGTAATAGCGGAACACCATAATAAGACACAGAATAGAAGGGAACACAGCCCAATTCCGAAAATCACAATATAGTAAAGGCAAGTAGTAACTCAGCACTGCAATAATTTCCACATCAGGCCTTAGCCAACAACCCCAATGAATTAATGAAATCCTTCATGTGTAAACTTCCACCCGTAAGCTTTTATATTGGGATCTTTATAATAAAATCCTTTCCAATAAGAAATTCTTTTGAAATATACTTCCTTCAAATATAAATTTTTCAAATAAATATCCTTCAAATATAGTTCTTTCAAGATAATTATTTTTCAAATATAAACTTTCCAAATAAATTTCTTCTGAACATAGTTCTTTCAAGATAAATATCCAGTACATGGGGATCTACCGAAATACGTCCGTGGTCCCAAAATAAATATGCAGTACAGGGAGATTTCCCGGAATACGTCTGTAGTCCCAAAATAAATATGCAGTACAGGGGGATCTCCGGAATACGTCTGTAGTGTCAAAGTAAATATGTAGCGCAGACGACATAGATAACAGTCATAGAACGACAGAAAAAAAACTCGTACATCACCACAACAAGTACAAAAGCAACAATGATAGTAATACAAAGTACGGCGAGTAAAACAATTCAGGAACTTTAAGTCACAAAGAAAATGGTAGAAATCATTCGCAAGGAATAACCACAGTAAATAATGCAAGGCGTAAAGAGAACATCCTAACACGAGAAAAGCAAAGTATGTAGAAACGATTCCACAATATTCAAGTCAACAATAAGAAGCCAACGCGAGTCAAATAGTTCCAAATAAAGGAAAGTCAACTAAGATATAGGTTATCTAATCTCCTTTTTAGGTTGAGCAATTTCGAGGAATATTCAACAATTCAAGTAAGGGTAAGCAGCAAAAGATAATCATAACTCCAATAGACTAAACAATTATAGGATGAGGTAATAATAACTTCAATTAAAGATAAGCAGTTATAAAAATATAGCTTGACGATGGAAGAGGTAAAATCTTCAGTTAAGTCAAATTAGGGTCAAGTAGACAGTAAGGGTGAATCCTAAAGCAATTATCTCTAATCAAAGCATGTAGAGGTGAAACTAGCAAATAATAACTCAAACATATTAAGAACAACTTCAGACACGGTGAATATAAGGACCTAAGAACTCTAAAAGGCAACTTCCCACAAATAAGTCCGAGCACGCACTCGTCACCCCGCGTACACGGACTACAATCAACATAAAAGACTCAAATCCTAAGGGGTAGTTCCCCCACACAAGGTTAAGCAAGATACTTACCTCAAAGACGACGACCCGGTACTCTAAAATGAACTCCTCGGGTGAAAAGACCTCCGGACGGATCAAATCTAACCAAAATAAATTCAATGCACAAATAAAACTCATGAGAAACTATTATGGATCATAAATTCTAAATCTTTAACAAAATCCAAAAGTCGACCCAAAGTGAAGCAGAGTGAAGCAGAAAAACTGGCCAATTTTGAGGCCAGTTATGCGGCCCAATTATGCGATCGCATAATCTCTTTGCGGGCCGCATGTTGATTACATATCCACCTTGGAATTTTGTGAAGGGAATTTATGTGGTGTATTATGCGACCACAGAACAGGTATGCGGACCGCATACTAATCGCATATACAGTCAGGCTTGTGCATCAGGCTGTGGAGAAGGTTAAGATCATAAAAGAGAGGTTGAGAACTGCTCAGAGTCGTCAAAAGTCCTATTCATATGTTCGTCGTAGAGACTTATAGTTCAAAGAAGATTATTGGGTGTTCTTGAAGGTATCTCCCATGAAGGGGATCATGCAGTATGGAAAGAAAGGGAAATTAAGTCCGAGGTATGTCGGGTCGTATAGAATCATTCAAAGGATAGGTCAGGTAGCATACAAGCTTGAGCTACCACCTGAGATGTCATTAGTGCATCTAGTATTCTATGTGTCCATGTTGAAGAAGGTAGTCGGAGATCCGTCCGCTATTGTGCCGGTTGAGACCATCGAGGTTAGTGAAGAATTGTCATATGAAGAGATTCCGGTTGCTATTCTTGATAGACAGGTCCAAAAGTTGAGAAACAAAGAAATTTTATTCGTGAAGGTGTTATGGCGAAACCAGCAAGTCGAAGAATCTACTTGGGAAGCCGAGAATGAAATGAAAAAGAAGTACCCTCATTTGTTTGAATATCCATGTAATAGCTCTATAAAGATGTTCCCTAAATTTTGTATTACTTATTCGGCTAATGTAAAGACACTCCTTTCTAGTTATATGTCCCTTATGAGACCTCGATTGGTTTTTTTTTGCATTTTTTTGTGTTATTTGATCATATATATGTTGCTAAGATGTGTTTCTGGGGCTATCTGGCAGGTAGATAGGCCTAATTACAAAGGAAATTCTAGGAAGTTAGGCAAATTTGGGGCTGATGGTATGTGGTATAAATGAAGCTGTATTAAGTGACCCTTGATCCTTATTCGAGGACGAATGATCTTAAGTGGGGGAGGATGTAAGGACCCGTAAAATTTTTAACCAAAAAATCGGGATTTCGTGGTGCCAAGTTAGATTCCTGCGTTATAATAGTAGAATTCAGACTTTTTGGATTGAATAGTACCCTACGGACTTAGAGGAAAATGTTTCACAGAAGAACATGTTTTTTCGGCCCATTATAAGGCCGCATAATCACTCTACGGGCTGCATAATGGCCACAGAGTGAAGCAGAAAAACTGGCCAATTTTGAGGCCAGTTATGCGGCCTAATTATGCAATCGCATAATCGCTTTGCGGTCCGCATGTTGATCGCATATCCACCTTGGACTTTTGCGAAGGGAAGTTCTGTGGTGCATTATGAGACTACAAAACATGTATTCGGACCGCATACACAATCATAAAATTCTAGCCCCTGAGGGCTATTTCTGATGTCACTTTGCGGACCGCATAACCATTATGCGACCACCGACCTGTGTCGGGGCACCCATTTTTTTATCTTAAGACCCAATCCTATTCCGATAAAAACACATATCATACATCATTTTGAGTTATTTTTCTGATGTTCTAAGAGTGAGAAAGGGAATTCTTAGAGAGAGAGATCAACCTACACACTAAAACACATCAAACCTTGCAAAAATCTTTGAAGATATTCAAGTGAGGCATCTAATTCTTCGTCCTAAGAGGCAAGGCTTCATCGCCCCTACTCTTAATTTTAAAATATAGCCACAATGGGCCATTAGGGGGATAATTCATGGGAATAAGGATAATTAAATTGCATGCATGTGATCCTAAGGTATGTGGAGAGTGTTAAAACAAAGATAGGAAAGAAGGGGGAATGGGTTGGGATAACCTTTCACTAAAAAGGGACCATGGAACCTTAATAGACATATAACTTTTGACATAATACTCAAGTGAGCTAGGGCTATGATAGCTTTCCTAACTATGGGTTCCATTGAGCTGCATTGTTAAATAGATTGAAGGTGCTAAGGGTTCCGGAACATGTTGTAGGAATTAAAGAAAATTCAATTAAGGTATGTATGGCTAACTCTTTTCTTCTTAGAATCGACTCCTGGTGTCCGAATAATAGGTGTAAGTTCCGACTTGATCATACTAGAATTGATTGCCTTAATTGTATTGGTAAAAATAGGCTTCGCATGTGTACTAATTATGATGACAAAGCAATCCATGTGGAGCAATGTCATGTAAACAATGAAAACATGACAACTGGATGAGACTTTACGAATAGGTACGAGACAAAGAGGAACGAAACGACATAGTCACGAGGTAATCAGATACGGGAATCTCAATCTAATTGAGGAGATGAAGAAACACGGTTAGAATGAATCAAGGAAGAACAAAGGGCAGATTCGAAGATCATCAATCAATGATCCAAACGTTACATAATCTTCCCGCAACAGTTACGATAAATCATTGTAACGTTACATTAATGCCATTATTAGTCATTAATGCTCAATCGCTGAAAATAGTAGACGTTATATTAAGAAATTCCCAATAAAAGGGAGTAAAATATAACTTGTAAGGACATGTTCGAACCATTATTGAAATATACTTACTTTTAACGCATCTTTTTGCTTTCTATTTACGAATTTACTTACAATATTAGCATATTCTTTGGTTATCAGAAACTCGTGTTCTTCTTAAAATAGCTTTGGCAGCGAATCTAATTCTTTGGTTAAACAAATTGGTTCTGTTACCAGGAATATGATAATATCTATTTTTTCTCAAACAACATTCTGTAAATTATGTCGAACGCCAACGACAACAACCAACAAATGGTTGAAACTCCAGTTCCATCACCTTCAGGTTCCCCACGAGGCTCAAGGGAACATTCCTAAGAGAGATATACGACTCAAAATAATAATCATAATGGAAATGAAAAAACAGGAGAACATGTGATGACCCAAAAGGTCATCTTGTGTTAATTTAGCAAAAACTGTGTTTCGAGGCCCCGAAAGCCTCCGTTAATCTCACCTCGATGTGCGTGCACAGCCCGGACGCGTAGCCGGGAAGCCTTTATGTGGAAATGTGTTAAACAGTTGAATTGATGATAATTAATGGAATAAAGTTGACTTGGGTCAACATTTTTGGTAAACAGACCCGGAGCCATAATTTCACGGCCCTGGAGGGTCTGTAGGAAAATATGAGATTTGGCCGTATGCCCGGAATCGAATTCCGAGGTCCCAAGTCCGAGAAATAAATTTTCAAAGGAAATTATTTTCTAGAAATAATAAAGACTTTTGAAAATCAACATTGATGTGAAATCTGTGTTACCGAGCTCGTATTATGGTTCCAGAGCTTGGAACAGGTTTGATATGTGTTATGAGAGTTATCTGTAAAATTTGGTAAGAAATGGACTTGGTTTGACGTGTTTCGGATCAAAATTGGAGAATTTAGAAGTTTATGAAGTTTGAGAAAATTCTATGGATTTTTGAGTTTAATTCATTGCTTTTGATGTTATTTTAGTGGTTTAATTACTCGAATAAGTTCGTAGGATGATTTTGAAGTCGTGTGTATATTTGGTTTTGAGCCCCGAGGGCTCGGGTGAGTTTCGGGTAGGTGTCGGGGTGCTAAACTTAGGAAAAATCTGGTGTGATTGTGATGTTTCTGGTGTCTGAGTTTTTACACTATGTGATCGCATACGTTGCCCCGCGATCGCGTAGTGTAGTGTGAGGGGGAGGTTTGTGTGACTCCATGCGATCGCATAGGTGCTTCCGCGATCGCATAGAGTATAGGTGAGTTGGGAAGGGGGCTGGGTATTTTCCTTTTGCGGTCGCACCTTTCCATCTGCGATCTCATAGCCAAGCCTAAGGACCCCACGCGATAGCAACACCCTTTACGCGATTGCAGTGCACGTGACTCAGGCCCTACGCGATCGCAACTCCCTTTCCGCGATCACGTAGAGTAATATCGCCCAGTTATTTAAAGTGTCCAAAAACAGAATACTCATTACGGGATTTTCATATTTTCACCATCTCCTTCTTCTCCAAGCCCCATAGCCGAGTTCCAAGCTGCCCTTCCTCCATAACCACTTAGGTAAGTGATCTTAACTCTAGTTTCTTCCATTTTCCTTCATCAATCACTAAATTCTAGACCTAAAAACATGGACTCAAGGGTAGAAATTGGGGGTTTTGGGGTAAAGTTAGGGCTTTTGGAAATTTTGTGAATTCAACCTCATTTTGGGATCGGATTTCAAAACAAATTATATATTCGGGTTCGTGGGGGAATGGGTGATGAGTTTTTGCTCCGAACCTCGAGTTTGGACCAAGCAGGCTCGGGGTCAAATTTTGGTATTTTTGGAAGAATTATGGGAAATGTATAAATAGGCTTTGGGATTGAGTTATTGAATTATTATTGATGTTATTAAGTCAATTATGTCTAGATATTATCGTTTCGGAACCGGATTCAAGAGGAAAGGCCGTGATTGAGGCTTGACTTGCATTCTTGGAGTCGAGGTAAGTGTTTGGCCTAACATTAGCTTGAGGGAATAGGTATAGAGTCTTATTTGCTATGTGTAATTCATGTCCAATGTATAGGTGAGGTGACGGGTACCTATATGTTGTGGTCAAGCATGCCCGTGAGTCGATTTTGATGAGTTTTTTAATGTTCTTTGATATTCTCTGTGCTGTGAATTATTGGGAACCTTGAAAGTATTACCTTGAGGTTACTTCATGACGTAGAAAGTTATTGACTATGCGTTCGGTCGAGGATTTTTACTGTTGACATTATACCTCTGAGTGAGATTGGTTATAGCTGAGTCCCTTGTCGGGACAGTAGAATTTTGTTGATTATTTTTGTACATTTGAAATGTCGTATTGTTAAACTTTCACATAAATTATTGCTTTTACACTCTTTATGCACGAAGGAACATTCCGTGCCGATTGATTATATTTATGCACGAAGGAACATTCCGTGCCAATTGATTATATTTATTCACGAAGGAACATTCCGTGCCGATTGATTATATTTATGCACGAAGGAACATTCCGTGCCGATTGATTATATTTATGCACGTGGGAACATTCCGTTCCGACTGATTATTATTTATGCGCGAGGGGAAATTCCGTGCCGATTGATTATTATTTATGCGCGAGGGGACATTCCATGCCGATTGATTATTTTTTATGCACGAGGGTACATTCCGTGCCGAGTCATTATTGTTTATGCGTGAGCGGACATTCCGTGCTGTATGATTTGAGGATATACACGAGGGGTCATGCCGTGTTTTTCTCCTGTCTATTTTACTTGTTCGGGTTGATATTTCCTATTTTGCTTCTACATTTCCGTTAGTACTTGATTCTACTGTTTTAGCAATTGTTTCCCCTCTTATCCCCAGCATGTTCTTCCCCGTAACTGTATCCTTATTTATTTTCTGCTCACTATTGAACTGCACAGGTAGTATTTGTCGTCGTGTCCTAGCCTCGTCACTACTTCGCCGAGGTTAGGCTCGGCACTTACTCAGTAGATGGGGTGGGTTGTATTGATGCTACACCTGCACTTCTTTATGTTGTTCAGCTTACGCATCTGGACCTAGTGGACATCGCTAGTGGGAGTGTCCTTCAGTCCATTCTAGACGACACCGAGGTAGTTCCGCATGGCGTTTGTGGATCTCGGCGTCCCTGTCTATCTTTCATTCTATCTTTTATGTGTTTTCCAGACAGATACATCAGTTTATTTTCAAACTGTTGTTTTTAGTCAAATATTAGACTAGTTCGTGAGGTTGTGACTCCACTTCTGGGTTGTACTTAAAGGGATTTCTGCGTTATTAGCTATTGTTATTTAGACTTATGTTAATGCTTCCGCACTTTATCTCTATTATCTAGTCAGTGTTTGTTATTTTTACTTGTTAATAAATCAGTTCAGTTAACATGTTGGCTTGCCTAGTGGGTGCAACATTAGGCGCCATCATGGCCTGAAGGTGGGATTTCGGGTCGTGACAAGTTGGTATCAGAGCACTAAGTTGCTTAGGTTTCACAACTCACGGACAAACTTGGTAGAGTCTGAGGTATCAGTACGGAGATGTCTGTACTTATCCCCCAGAGGCTGCAAAGTTAGGAATAACTTAACTTTTCCTCTTTTCTGTTGTGCGATCTGAATTCTAAATTCTAATTGAGTTTCAATTTTATTCTCCCGTAGATGGATAGAACGTGTGCTTCCTCATCTACCGATCAGCAGCCCGACTCTCTTGTTGCAGCCCCTACGAGGGGCCGAGGCAGGGACAGGGCTCAGCCTAGAGCAGCAGCCCCAGTAGAGGACCCACATGTGGACTTTGCCGGTGAGTTTCCTACTCAGACAGTTCCAGTTGGACCAGCTCAGGTCCCAGAGGGGTTCATTGCCACCCCTGTGCTTTAGGACGCTCTAGTCCGCTTAGTGAGACTCATGGAGAGTGTGGCTCAGGCCGGTCTTCTTCCTACTGCACTAGCCGTCTCTCAGGTTGAGGGAGGGACCCAGACTCCAGCTACTCGCACGCCAGAGCAGCTAGATCCTCAGTTCCAGACTCCGGTACCTCAGACGGCCGGAGTAGTTCAGCTAGGCACTGTGGCCCCGGCAGTTGAGGGAGCAGCTATGTCAGCAGATTCTTTATGAATATTGGATAGATTCACCAAGTTATTCACTACTACATTTACTGGTTCACCATCATAGAATCCCCGGGATTATTTGGACAGCTATCATGAGGTTCTTTGTAACATGGGCATAGTAGAGTCCAATGGAGTTGATTTTGCCACTTTTCGTCTCTCACGTTCCGCCAAGACTTGGTGGAGAGTGGAGAGACTATTGCTTGACCAGGCCAGTTGGGTCTGCACCATTGACTTGGACTCAATTCTCCGAGTTATTCGTGGGGAAGTTCCTTCCAGTTACGCAGAAGGAGGATCTTCGGAGGCAGTTTGAGCGCCTCCAGCAGGGATATATGTCTGTCACTCAGTACGAGACCAGGTTCATCACTCTAGCTCGGCATGCCATTATGATACTCCCCACTGATCGTGAGAGAGTAAGGAGGTTTATTGAGGGTTTGGCTCAGCCCATCAGGCTTCAGATGGCCAAGGAGTCAGGTACTGATATTTCGTTCCAAGATGCGGCTAATGTGGCCAGGAGGATTGAGATGATTATGTCACAGGGTGGTGGTCAGGGGGCTGACAAGAGGCCATGTCACTTCGATTGATTCAATGGAGCCTCATCTGGGGCAGGGATTCTTCACGTAGAGGTCATCCTCCTAGGCTCTATCAGTCGGCACTTCAGGTAGCTCACAGTGCAACGCCAGCTCCTATAGGTGCACCACCAACACCTATCAGTGCACCGCCGCTTCAGAGCTTCCAGGTGGTTATCAGGGTCGATAGGGCCAGTTCCAGAGTCAGCAGCCACATCAACAGAGGTCTTGTTATTCTTGCGGTGGTTTGGGGCACATTTCCAGGTTTTTCCCCCGAGGTTTTGGTGGGTCTCAGTATCAGGGATCCCGTGCCATGGTTCCCGCATCAGGCGCACCCCCCCCCCCAGC
>ML403859.1:2467-20462 GCA_005239525.1 Nicotiana knightiana | reverse complement strand
TTAAAATATTTTCTAGGAATAGAGTTTGCTAGATCAACACAAGGAATTCTCATGCATCAGAGAAAATATGCATTAGAAGATACACAAAATAACATTCAGACAGAACAAAATCTAAGGAAGTCAGATACAGGTAGGAGACCACCTATTTGGATGAAAGATTTTGTATCATTGAATGCACAACACACTAAGCCTTATGCAATATCAAACTATATAACATATGAGAAGTTGAGTCCTAAATATCAATCATATTTAACAGAAGCATTGAATATTAATGAACCAACACTATACTCTGAGGCAGTAAAAGATCCAAAATGGATAGAAGCAATGAAAAATGAAATTGAAGCTCTTCAAAATAATCACACATGGGAAGTTGTAACTCTGCCAAAAGGTAAAACTTCTATAGGATGTAAATGGATTTACAAAATCAAATATAAAGCATCTGGACAAATTGAAAGATACAAAGCAAGATTAGTAGTTAAAGGATTTAGTCAAAAAGAAGGGATAGATTATCAAGAAACATTCTCTCCAGTTATAAAAATGAAAACTTTAAGAACTATACTCTCACTAGCTGCTAGGAAGAAATGACATATACATCAAATGGATGTATATAATGCATTCCTTCAGGGGAATTTATTAGATGAAATATACATGGATTTACCACAGGGGTTCACAAGTCAGGGGGAGAACAAGGTGCGTAGACTTGTGAAATCTCTGTATGGCTTAAAACAAGCACCTAGACAGTGGAATGCTAAATTAACAGAAGCTTTAATAAAGAATAAGTTTAAACAAAGTCAATATGATCAATCATTATTTTTTAAGAAAACAGTTGAAGGCATTACTCTAGTATTAATATATGTAGATGATATGCTCATTACTGGTGATTCTATTAAACTGATTCAAGAAACTAAGTCACAGCTGCAACAGTCCTTCAAAATGAAAGATCTGGGAGATTTAAAATATTTTCTAGGAATAGAGTTTGCTAGATCAACACAAGGAATTCTCATGCATCAGAGAAAGTATGCATTAGAAGTAATTTCTGAAACTGGTGTTGCAGCAGCTAAACCAGCAATAACTCCTCTAGATGCAAATATAAAACTTACTACCACTGAATATGATGAGCATGTTAACAAAACAAATACAAATGTGAGGATCAATGAAGAGGCAGCAGATACTGGCACCTATCAAAGGTTAATAGGCAAGTTATTGTATTTAACAATGACAAGACCAGATATTTCCTTTAGTGTACAAACATTAAGTCAGTTCTTACAAAAACCAAAAAAATCTCACATGGAAGCTGCATTAAGGATTGTTAAGTATATTAAAAACAGTCCAGGTCAAGGGATTCTTTTGTCAAGTGCTTCTAACAATACTGTTTCAGCTTATTGTTATGCAGATTGGGCTGCTTGTCTTTTCTCAAGAAAATCTGTTTCTGGTTATTTAGTTAAACTTGGTGACTCTCTAATTTCTTGGAAATCCAAGAAACAAACAACTGTTTCTAGAAGCTCTGCAGAGGCAGAGTACAGAAGTCTTGCAACTACAGTAGCAGAACTAGTTTGGCTAATTGGTCTACTTCAAGAACTTGAAATTGACATCAAGTTGCCTGTTGAGGTGTTCAGCGATAGTAAAGCTGCAATTCAAATTGCAGCTAATCCAGTGTATCATGAAAGGACTAAACATATTGAAATCGACTGTCATTTTATCAGGGAAAAAATTATTCGAGGTCTCATCAAAACAATCTACATATCTACCAAGGATCAACCTGCTGATATTCTCACCAAAGGTCTGACTAAAGTTCAGCATGACTATCTGTCTTCCAAGCTAGGAATGCTTGATGTTTTTTCAGTACCTAGCTTGAGGGGGAGTGTAGGGAAAGATAACAATTAAATGAGAAAGAAAGTAGTTATAGTTAAAGTATTAGTTAGTTGGTTAAGTTAGGTATAACCTCTCCTCTTAAAGTTAGTTAAGATAGTTAATACATACTTAGTAGATAAATTAGTTTTCTTAGCTAGTATCTATATTTAGATTCTACTATTCACATTGAAATACACAGATTAAACAAGTAATACAAGAATATCTCTCTCTCATTTACACTATTTTGTTTTCTTCTGCAGTCTAGTTTTTCCGCCTCCTTTTTCTTCTTCTCTTCTTCTTCTTCTTCTTCTTTTTTTCTTCTCTTCTCTTCTCTTCTCTTCTTCTGCATGTCAGTATCTTGAGTATTAACTCAAGAATAACTTCAATTACTTATCAAGTTCATGGTAATGGAGCAAGCAAGATTAGTATAGACAACACCAACTCAACTGCAATTAAATTATAGCCGAAGAAACTCAAATGCAATTCAATATATCACGGTTATATTTTAGTCTCAGAAAAATTATACGTACATATTTTTAGATATGGCTCTGCAGCTCAAAGAGGTAGTTCACAAGTTATGGAGTCAACGAAATTGGTCAACCATTTATAATCCGAGTTCAAAATGGCTTACCAGAAGGAAAAGAAAAGTCAGTTGCATCCTCGACGTGCATTAGCATTCTGAAATGAGAGACAGAGGAAGCAAGGGAAGATCACTCAATAGACAGACAAAAATGTAATGAAGAATCTCAATGTCTGAAGCTCACAAAGGAGCCAATACTTGAGATATAACTATCAGCTTTTTCAAGCAAAACTGCTGTTCTTCAGTTCTTCCCGATGTGGTTAGGAAGCTTTTAGGTGCATAAAACAACAATAACAATAGTAATAGTAATAGTAATAATAATTGATTAGGTATTTGGATAATATAATAATACTCCAATAGAAGAAGAGAAAAAATGTAAGAAACACAGAAACAGGTATACCTTGATTATCAGATCGACATCATACCATCAAGTTATAGTATTGGAAGCCGACAAATTGTCCATCGTTCAAACCATTCACAATATATATAAAGGCAGAGCAGAAGTTTTCTTAGATCTACATTTTCGCATATAGATTCACATTTTCTGCAGCACACATATAAACAGGTTATAATTGGTTGAACTAGTATTAATAGATGCGCGAACATTATTAAAGACTATTAAGCATGTAAAAGTATATTTGATCTGATTTGCTTGAACACGTTAGATTATATGTTATAAGAAAAGCATACATATTGGATAGATTATATTATTTGTCGTCGTGTTATGATGACATGCGCCAACAATATGAAAAACAAACATGCAAGATTATAAAGAAAAAGTAAGGTACGAGATAATAGTATTATATAAAAAAGGTAGGATAATATAAGATTCTTTAATAATAAAAAGGACAAGATGAGAGGAAAAAAAATAAGGAAACGACGCGATCACATCAAATCGGTCATTCCATAAAGTGACACTTTCCATCGTAGATTAAAACAATACGGTACAATAAAATTTAAGTAACAATAAAAATAAATATTGTATTTAAAGTAACAATACGATGCAATACAACAAGTAACAACTATCCAAACAGCTGTAAATAAGTATTTCTTATTTAATAATCTAATAATTTTTAATTGGATATCTAGATTATAAATATTAATATTATACTTTTATGTATTTAGCTATACTAGCTAATCTAGTTCTAACATTGGCTTGCCTAGCAAGTGTGGTGGTAGGCGTCATCACGATCTCTAAGGTTGGGAATTTGGATCGTGACACTAGTTTTAGCATACGTGCATTGCACGTGTGTATAGTGTTTATCAATTAAAAATACGTACATTGACGTTAAAATAAAATGCAATATTTGTTTAAAGGATACAAATTATTTTTCTCATAGTAATTGTATTAAATATCTTCTGAATATGCATAGATGATGAATTTAATTAATTTTTAGTTGTGCATTATTTTGTAATGATACATATTTTATAATATAATTTACAAATATGTTAAATTGTATCTCACGTGAAATCTCTCTATGAATACATTTTGGCTTCTACTAGTTTCATCCTTATTTCTTTAAGTTTGTAGTTAAATAATTTAATTCTTAATACTATAATATTTTATTTTATATTCTGATTTCTTTTATCGCCGGTTCTCTTTTTCTGAAAAACAATTTATGTACTCTAAGATTTTTGTAAACTAGAAAAATAATTTTACCAATATGTTAAATTTGGAAAGAAATAAAATTGAATTTTTCTAGTTAGTTAATTCAAATTCGGGAAGAATGGTCAATTCATATACTTGATTATATTTGTAATCACTAATGAAAATTATTTGTTGTTCGAGGATTTAAATTATTAATATCATCCCATCGCATAAAATAAATGTTTAGTTATAACTATAGTTTTATCCACAAAATTCTTGTGTCAAATGATAAAAAATCAAACTTTTGCACTTTATGGTTGTCATAGCGTTAGTAAATGACTTTTGTCAATCACTTATCTCTCTTTTTCTCTTGTTATTATAAAATATTTTCACAGAGAATTTTTCTAATAATATTTTAAAATCTATATTAATATTTATATCTAAGCAAATTATTGATCAAAGAATGAAATTAATAGCCAATTCCGGGTAAAAAAGGCGAATCACATTTTGCTATTGGCCTTCGTGCTTTTGATATAGTCAAGTGAGAAAAGATCTAATAAATACATTTTTATTAATTTTAAAGTTCTTAATATTAAGAAAATAAGCAATGGCCCCGATTATTCTTATATTTTAATTTGGAAAATAAGTAATGAACCCAGTAATTCCTCATAAATTGCATTTCTTAATTTTAATTTAATATGAAAGTAAGAAAATAATTCAAAATATATTATTATTCACTGCTTTTTCAACTATGATAATATCTTAGTTTAACTTTGTATAATCGTTAAGAAACTGTGAATAATATGTATTGGTAAAAAAGAGCTTCACACGTGTAATAAATCTTGATGACTCAGTAGTCTACGTAGAGCAATGAAGACGCGACAGCTGGACGAGACTCTAAGAAGAGGTACGAGGCAAAGAGGCACGGCAAATCACATCCATGGGTTAATTAGCTACGGAAGTCTCAACCTGATTGAGAAGATGAAGAGACACGGTTAAAAGTGTATTTGGACAGAATAAAGGGCAGATTTAGAGATCTTCAAATTAGAGATCCATACGTTACACAATATTCACTCAACAGTTACGGTTGATTCATTGTAACGTTACATTAGAGTCATTAATGCTCAATCACCAAAAAATATAGATGTTATGTTAGGAAATTCCTTATATAAAGGAGAAAAATATAACATGTAAAGGAAGAGAAAAAACATTCGAATTACTATTGCAATATACTTATTTTATGTGCATCTTACTGCTTTCCATTTACAAGTTCGCCTACAATTATAATCTTATTCTTTGGTTATCAGAAAATCGTGTTCTTTTTAAAATAGCTTTGGGCAAAGAATCCAATTCTTTGGTTAAACAAATTGGTTCCGTTACCGGGAATCTGATAATCTTTGTTTGCTTTTCAAGCGATATCCTCTGAACTATGTCGAACTCCAACGACAACAACCAGCAAAGAAATGGAACCCCAGTTCCATCGCCTTCAGGAACCCCACGTGGTTCAAGGGAACAATCCCCAGAAAGATCCAATAACAACAATGATAATAATGATCAAACGGTGGAACAAGATCGGGTAAAGCAAATGATTGCAGAGTATGTGAGCCAAGCTTTGCAAGAATTTACGAGGTGGTTACCGGCAGCATTACCTGCACCACCGACACCACCCCCAAAAATACCATCACCATGAAAAATCCTCAATCTGGGTTGGCAAACTCAGGAAGGGTAGATACTCCTAATGAATCTCTCGAAGGGAGACCAGGTATGTCTAATAACTCTGAATTACAGACTTTATTACTAACTTTGCAGAAACAAGTGAAGGAACAAAACGATCGAATCGAACAAATTCCTGGAGTACAACCTGTTATCAAAGGCATTGACGTTGATAGATATTCTCAACAACCTTGGAAACCAAGCAAATCACCCGTACCCATTCCAAAGAAGTTTAAAATGCCCGACGTACCTAAATATGACGGGACAACCGACCCAGGAGACCATGTAACTGCTTTTACCACCAGAGTGAAGGGCAACGACTTAACAAAACAAGAAATTGAGTCGGTCCTAGTTAAAAAATTTGGGGAAACACTTACCAAAGGGGCGCTAACCTGGTATTCTCTTCTCCCTGAAAACTCTATTGATTCTTTTGTTGAGCTTGCAGTTTCTTTCATAAAGGCACACTCCGGTGCGAAAAAAGTCGAGAAAAAGGATGGAGGACATCTTTAAAATAAAATAAGGAGACACAGAACTACTTCATGAATTTGTAGACAGGTTTCAACGAGAAAGAATGAAACTACCAAGGGTGCTTGATAATTGGGCAGCCATGGCATTCGCAAGTAATCTAAATGACAAAAGCTCAGAAGCCACGAGAAGACTCAAGGAAAGCTTGAGAGAATTCCCAGCTACAACGTGGAACGATGTTTATAACACGTATAGTACTAAACTTCGAATAGAAGAAGATAACATTGATCGTCCGAAAGAGGAAGATTATACCAGATCCAGACGTTCAGAATCATACAGGAGATCGGGTAAAAACAAGTAAGATCCTTACTTGGGACCATCGGGACGTGAAACTCGTCCCAGGTTCGAAAACACCAGGTCAGATTATGGACCACCAAGAAGAGATGTAGGCTCGTCCTCATCTATATCCAGAAGGGATCAAGATCAACGACCTAGAGATAATGCGCGAATTGGGGATCATACCTTTAATGTAAGTGCCTCCGAACTAATCTCAGTGTTAAAAAAATTGAGTGATAAGGTTCGATGGCCCAAAGAGATGAGGTTGAATCTGAATAAGAGGAACCTAGATCTCTGGTGTGAATTCCATTATGATCATGGACACAGAACTTCAGATTGCAGATTTTTGCAAGGCGAGGTAGAACAATTATTGAAACAGGGCTATTTGACAGAATTGTTCAGTGAAAAAGGTAAACATGCATACATGAAGAACATGCAGGAGCCCCCAAAACCTCCATCTCCAAAACGAACCGTCAACGTGATACACGGAGGTGAAGAAGTAAACGGAGTAGTCTGCAACACTACCACGAAGTTCACAATTACACACGAAAAACGAGTTCGTAAAAATCTGGAAGCAGACGATATAACCTTCGATGATGCAGATATCGACGGATTAATGCTTCCTCACAACGATGCTCTGGTAATATCTTTACTTATTCATGACACTAACGTAAAAAGAGTGTTGATTGATCCAGGTAGTTCAGTCAATATCATTTTGCTAAGAGTCGTGGAAGAAATGCTATTGGGGAATCAAGTAATCCCAAGGGCACGAGCCATATCAGGGTTTTATAACTCTACGGTTATAACAAAGGAGAAATTGAACTTAGCACTTATGCTGAGGGAGTGATCAAAAGTACCAGGTTCCAAGTCATCGATACTGGCATGGCTTATAACGTAATCGTGGGAAGGCCATGGATCCATGACATGAAAGAAATGCCCTCCACCTTGCATCATGTAATTAAGTTCCCCTCTGAATGGGGGATTCAGTAAATTGGAGGCGATCAGCAAACCGCGAGAAATATAAATTTCGTGGTACACTACAACAAAAAAGTAGAGGTGAAAGGATCAAGGGATAAGGAAGTCTCCCAAGCAGGTGACACCGCCCAAACATGCATGGAATAAATTACTACCCAAATAGGTACGGAAGGTATTACTGCTGAAACAGGTACGAAAGAAAATACTTACGAGAAAGTGAATCAAGTCACCACGGAAGAGGCATTGGACCACACGGATGTAGATTCCAGACCGGACGTCATTCATGAACCGGAGGAAAACGAGCACATCAAAACAACTATGGAAGAGCTCGAAGTTGTTCCATTGTCTGAACGAAATCCTGAACAGAAAGTGTACATAGGCACGAGGCTGAGTTCCGGTCGAAGAGGTAAGTTAATTGATTATTTAAAGGCTAACGCAGATTGCTTTGCGTGGTCCCACTCAGATATGACAGGTATCCCACTAGAAGTGATGACTCATAAACTAAATGAAGATCCATCCTTCGTACCTGTTAAGCAGAAGAAAAGAAAGCAAGGACCATTCAAGAACCAAGTGATTGACGAAGAGGTACAGAAACTCTTAAAGATTGGTTCAATACGAGAGGTAACGTACCCTAACTGGCTAGCTAACACTGTGGTAGTACCTAAAAAGAATGGAAAATGGAGAGTATGCGTAGTTTATACTGACTTAAATAAAGCATGCCCCAAAGATTCATTCCCATTACCACATATAGATCAAATGATTGATGCCACCGCAGGTCATGAATTGTTAAGCTTTCTAGATGCGTATTCTGGTTATAACCAGATTAAAATGGATCCCTCAGACGAGGAAAAAACCTCCTTTATTACAAGCAGGGGGACTTATTGTTGTAAAGTCATGCCTTTTGGCTTAAAAAATGTTGGAGCCACATATCAAAGGCTAGTGATNAATACCTGATGTACTTATAAATAAAAAAGAAGTTCAAAGACTAACGGGAAGAATTGCAGCCTTAGGAAGATTTATTTCCAAATCTTCCGAGAAAAGTTTCAAATTCTTTGCAGTTCTCAAAAAGCAAAACCGGTTAGAATGGAATGAAGAATGTCAACAGGCTCTCAAAGACCTAAAGGCTTACCTATCAAAACCTCCGTTGCTGTCAAAGCCGAAGGAGGGGGAGCGACTATACGTCTACCTTGCTGTCTCGGAAATTGCTGTAAGTGCAGTATTGGTAAGGGAGAATAAAGGTAAACAATCTCTTATTTATTATATAATCAAGACATTACTGGATGCTGAAATTAGATATCCACATATAGAAAAGTTAGCCTTAGCTCTAATCATGGGATCTAGAAATTTAAGGCCATAATTTCAATGTCATCCAATCACAGTTGTGACCTCGTATCCATTAAGAAACATACTGCATAAACAAGAACTATCAGGAAGATTAGCCAAGTGGGCCATAAAATTAAGTGGGCATGAAATAATATCGGCCTAGGACTGCAATCAAGTCTCAAGTCTTAGCTGATTTTGTCGCTAATTTAGTAATAGCATTGTCCCTGAAGTGGGGAAAGAGTTACAACTCTTCAACGGTGTTAATCCGGGTCTATGGACCCTATTTACCGATGGTTCTTCCAATATAAAAGGTGTCGGCTTAGGCATAGTCTTAATATCACCCACGGGTGAAAAGACACGTCAGGCTATCAAATGTTATCCTATAACTAACAATGAGGTAGAGTACGAAGCTGTTATTGCAGGATTAGAACTTGCACGTGAGCTTTCAATCGAGAAAATCGTGATCAAAAGCGATTTCCAACTGGTAGTAAATCAGATGCAGGGGACTTACATCGCTCGAGAGACTCGGATGCTACAATATTTGGAAAAGGCACGAGAGCTCGTGAGACAATTCAAAACATGGAAGGTAGTACAAATACCTAGAGAGGAAAATGCTGAAGCAGATGCATTAGCTAACCTCACAGCAGTCACGGAAGTAACAAACAAGGACAATGCAATTGTCGTTCATCTATTCCATTCAGCGATCGACCAGGACAGAAATGAGGTAACTTTCAACAATTTAACATGGGATTGGAGAAACGAAATCCTAAATTTTTTACAGAATGGCACCGTACCTGAAGACAAGAAAACAGCTCAAGCACTTCGCCGCAAAGCTGCACGGTACTACCTCATTCAAAACTCGTTATATCGCAAAATGTTCGGAGGGCCCCTAGCAAAATGCCTCGGACCTAATCAAACGAAGTTTGTGATGAAAGAAGTCCATGAAGGACACTGTGGAAATCACTCAGGGGCGAGATCCTTAGTGAAAACCTTAATCAGAGCTGGATATTATTGGCCTAAGATGGAAGAAGAGGCCGAGGACTTCGTATCCAAATGAAACAGGTGCCAAAGGTTTGCCAATAACATGCATCGTCCAGCGGAATTATTACATCCCATAATATCCCCATGGCCCTTCATGAAACGAGGGATGGACATAGTGGGACCTCTTCCCACAGCTAAAGGACAGGTACGGTTTTTGCTCGTGCTAACCGACTATTTTACAAAATGGGTAGAGGCAGAAGCGTTCTACCAGGTGCGAGAAAAGGAAGTCAAAAGTTTCTTATAGCGAAACATAATATGCCGCTTTGGGATACCGAAGGAGATCGTGTGTGATAATGGCCCACAATTCATAGGCACCCAAATCACAGAATTCTTCGAAAGCTGGCAAATTAAACAGATCACTTTAACGCCATACCATCCCGTGGCTAACAGTAAAGCTGAGTCACTGAATAAAGTCATCATCAACAATATGAAGAAACGGCTAGATAGAGCCAAAGGAAACTGGCCTGATGAGTTACCAGTGGTACTATGGGCATACATGACAACTTCAAAAACAGCCACGGGAGAAACTCCGTTCGCGTTTGTCTCTGGCTCAGAAGCCTTAATACCTGTAGAGATTGGCGAACCAAGCTTAAGGCTTACAACAGCCGCGGAGGAAGCAAACGACGATGAATTGAGGACCAATTTGGACCTGCTCGAACCACGGAGAGAAGCAGCATTGATACGGATGGCAGCTCAAAAACAAATCATAAAGCGTTATTACAACCGTAAAGCTCATCTCAGGTACTTCAAGATTAGGGACTTCTTCCTCAAAAAAGTCTTTCAATCAACGAAAGAATTAGGCGCAAGAAAGCTAAATCCAAACTGGGAAGGACCTTACAAAATCCGAGGCATAGCTGGGAAGGGCGCCTACGAGTTGGAAGCTATGGATGGCAGAATCCTACCAATAAGTTGGAATGGTATTCACTTGAAGAAGTACTACTTTTAAGGAAAAGAAGTACCCCCGGTCAGGTATCACACATTCGATTTTATTTTGAACATTTGGAATTTTACTAACCTTTTTAGATGATAGGCATAAAGCTAACCCATCACCAGATGATGATATTAGACCTGCAAAGACGCAAGGAAATAACTAAATTCCCGGTCTAGGGTTACACGATGGACGTTTTAAAGGTTAAGCCGTCATCATCTAAAATTATATACCTTCGAGTCCCGTATGTTTTTCCTTTTCAGGAAAAGGACCACAAGGAAGGAATAGTCAAGTGCTCGAGATTTCATTCTTCAAAGCTCAAACACTTGGGGGACTATACAATATGGAAGGCAAAAACGAAGAAAAAAAGACTATCAAAAAGTCAAAGCTCGAGCCTGAAGATCCATCTGTCCAGCAAGCCAAGTAATACGAGCAAAATTGAAAGAGCCAAAGACTTGAACACAAAGCCTAATCCAAAAAACCTTCGAACATGTTCAGGTTAAAAGGAGAAAATGTTAGCTACGAGGAAGAAATGCACATCTTTGTACTTATTCAAAACAATTATGGATAAAAGATCATCATCATCCTACTCATTCAAAACTGTTGTAACTAAAAACAGTTACAAAATCTTTGTACTCATATAGAAAATTGTTATCAAATAAAACAGTTACAGATGAAAGATAAAAATCCTTGTACTTGTTCAAAAAATTGTAAAATAGATACGGATGTAAGAGCATTTCCCTCGTGCTTATTGAAAACTGTTGTAAAAAAAAAAGTTACGGGTGAAAACCCCAATTTGAATAAAAGCTGTTACGAATGAAAACAGTTGCCCTCTTGTATTAACTCAAAAAAATTGTTACATACAGAAAAAAGTTACGAAATACAAGTGTATATCAAATCTGTTAAAAGAAAACAGTTGCAACATGAGTTTTAGACGATAATCAAACACATGTAAAATGTTGTGAAAGTCCAAACAAAAAAAACTTTCCTCAGAAACATTCTTAAACACGTGAAAAATTCCTATCACTCTATTGCATTATTACACCTTTATGAAGTTGAGACGTCTTCTTCATTAAGTGTCGATCAGAAAGGGCCCTCTTTAACAAATTATGCCTACTACAAAAAGGCACACATTTTATATGACGGCGTGCCTATTACGAAAAGGTGCGAGTAATCTAAAGCATTCTATATGCAAAACTCAGAGGTAAAACTAAAACCTCGAAAAATAAAGCATGCAAAAGACTTAAAGAGTAGAACAGAAACTCAACGGAAAACAAAAGTCATACTTGCATTAATATATTAAAACGGCTAAGTAAAAACTAAATATTAACTTATACTTAGCCGTATAGATTTTTTATATACATTGAGGTGCCCCTAAGTTGTCATTTGGGGACTTTAGAGAGATCCAAATTTACCCCCGATGGGACTGGGGGTAACCACCAATTGAGACAAAGATAAAAAAAAGGGGTGAATCAACATCTTCATCTTCTTGAGGAGGGGGGTTGACTTCTTCATTAGAAGAATGAGTAAGAGCAGCTTGGGACGAAGAGTCTTGGAGAACAGGAGTCTCACCTTGAGGTGGGGAAAGATCCAAACCTTGTTGAGCCTTTTCCATGGCTTCCTTGATCTTAACAATTTCAGCATTAAGGTCGAAATATCCCCGACTCATGTCCGTCAATGTATCGAGGCGAGAGTTCATGTACGCCCAACTAACATCGACAGATGCCGCCTCTTCGAGACTTTCATAATCTCTCTCCCACATCTGAAGCTCAGCTCTTAACCCATCCTTCTCAACTTCAGCAGCTTTATGGGCAGCCCTCAAAGGAACAATTGACTCCTCCAAAGATTGGGTTTTGTCTAAAGCAATGCGAAGATCCTCCTGAGTCCGGGTAAGTGACTACACAAGCTCTCCTGAGTATTCCTCCTTCTGCTCTAGTAAGGCTTTCAAGCTCATAACTTCTTCCGAGGCACGTGATAATTGCTCAACAAATGAAGACTCAAGAATGCTCTTGTCTTTGTCCACTTGGTTAGAAGAAGCCTTCTCTACTGCCAATTCCGCAACCACAACTCTCATATGCCGCTCCAAGGTATTATTTTCTTCTTCTAAGGCTTCCATGTCGAGCCTCAGGCTTTCATATTGCCCCTTCCAATTCCCTGCTTCAGCATGCCACTCCTTTAGCTCTTGCTCCATGTTAGAAATCCTCTTCATGAGTTCTGTGCCTATGAGATTGATCTACAAAAACAAAATCAATTAGATACGGTAATTAGATGCATAAGAATGAGATACAAAAGAATGAACGTTACGTTCAAGGAGGAATGCACAACCTCATTAGCCCATGTAAGAGAATTGTGACTATCTAGCTTGGTCTTCTCTGTTGGGCCAATCAAAGGCTTCAGCCACACTTCGGGTTGGCTGGATTTCTTAAAAAGGCTCCCATTAGCCGGAACCTCAATTAGCACTTGCCTCATCTCCCTGATGGAAGACCCTACTTCTCTAACAGGAGGCACAGAAACAGGCTGAGATGAAGGAGCCACGGGCAATGAAATTTGTGGAGCTGAAGAAGTCTCAGGCACAGAAACTTGAGGAGCTAAGAAATCCACGGGCAAGGCAAAAGTGGGAGCAGAAATGGCCAAAGGAACAGTGGAAATAGCCAGAACAGATGAAGAGATTTCTCTAAAGGAGGGAGCAAAAACAGCCAGAGGCGCCTCATTAATAGCAGGGCCAAAACCTTCATGGAATAGATGATCCACAGAATCATGAGCAAGATAAGAAGAAGAATCCCCAGGGGTAGAAGGTCTGACATCAAGTATGGAAGACACTGCCATGGGTGTAGACTCATCGTCTGAGACCACTCTTCTTCTACATGACCTCTTCTTCTTCTTTTTCTTCTTCTTCTTCTTCTTCTTCTTCTTCTTCTGAGGTCTTAGATCCACTAGCTTTCCTCTTGGAAGAAGAGGAACCAGTAATAATCTCCTGGGCCTGAGCCAAAGACACCTTCGGATTGGATGTAGCAGACATCCCCCGAGTAGAAAACCCTGTCAAAAGGTAAAAGGTTAAACAAACAAAGAAAAAGAAGCTCGAGTAAGGAAAATAAGCGAAAATAAAAGTTTCACTTACCATGAGTCTTCACTTTCCAACCGTACTTCACGGAGAAGTACTTTCAAGAACCGACAACAGATTTTCTACCCAATCACGGATACCGGAGACATTCTCAACAGTACCCATGATTGCTGAAAGAGGAAGAAAATAGCTACGGTGTTAATAAAACACTTAAAGCAAAGAGAATAAAAATAACAGATGTGAGCTAAAATGTACTCACGTGCGCGATTCCACTTCTCAAGGAAGGGAAGATTTTCCTTGCCCACTAAACCAGCAGTGGGCACAGCAACGTACCGAAAGTACCAACCTCTATCCTTATCGTCATCAGGGGTTACCAACACTCTTTTGCTCCTAGCAGCCAGAGTGAAAACCCCTTGACGAAATAAGGTAGGAGAATAAAGATGAGTGAGGTGATTGAAGGAAAAAGGAACCGAGGCTAAAGAAGCTAAACATCTAAGACACGCGACAACCCGCCACACAAGAGGACCAACTTGTCCTAAGCAAATGTTGAAGAAACGACAAAATTCGATGATGACTGGATCAATAGGAGGTCTAAATCCTAGAGTAAAAGGGTAAGTGTAAACAAAAGAATGACTCAACGTTATTCTTTGATTACTATTAGGAATAACAATGGGAAAACTAGACTCCCCAGAACATTCCCTGCGAACAAGGGGAATCAAACCTTCAGTAATAAGAGTGGAATACCTATCAACACTATCAAGGGATAACGACTGGTCTACAAGAACCTGACTATCCCTAGTAAAGGTAAACTCAGCAGGAATGGTTTTATCAACTCGTGGTTCGTGTAGGGGTTCATGATGTTCTCTACCCTTGGACAGAGATCTGGAAACCCAAGATCTCGGGGAGACTAAAGACCTAGCAGAAGGAGGGGAAACAATCTGATAAGAAGAAGAGCCTCTCGAAGGAGTAAAGCCTAAACTCCTCAGTCTACCACGGAAGAGGGTGTCAACTCATCAACGTTTATGACTCCCTTAGATTGGTTTGAAGAAGACATATCTACAAAGGCAAAGAAAAAAGTTCTTTACAAATAAAGTTTGAAAGTTAGAAGCTTTTTGTGAAAGAAAAGAAAAAGGGGGTATTTATACTCGAAGACAACCGTCAAAAAATGAAAAAAAAAAGCAATGATGTGAAAACCATAATTGAAGATGTCACTTCGTGACTGATGCAGCTGCAAGAAAGCCCTAAAAGGTGCTGAATAATTGCAGAACCAACCCAAGAATGCCACGTGGAATAAGAATTAAATGGAAGTGACAAGCGACTCTTACGTACATGAAAGGATACAATGATTCGAGTAAAGCGACGGCAAAATATTCCAGCCATAAATGAGGATCCACTTTCCAAATATTAATTGATAAATATATGGTAAGTGTGGGGATTATCAGTATTGGTAAAAAAAGAGCTTCACACGTGTAATAAATCTTTATGATTCAGTAGTCTACGTGGAACAATGAAGACACGACAGCTGGACGGGACTCTAAGAAGAGGTAGGAGGCAAAGAGGCACGACAAATCACATCCATGGGTTAATTAGCTACGGAAGTCTCAACCTGATTGAGAAGATGAAGTGACACGGTCAAAAGTGTATTTGGACAGAATAAAGGGCAGATTCAGAGATCTTCAAATTAGAGATCCATACGTTACACAACATTCACTCAACAGTTACGGTTGATTCATTATAACGTTACATTAGAGTCATTATTAGTCATTAATGCTCAATCACCAAAAAAGGTAGACGTTATGTTAGGAAATTCCCTATATAAAGGAGAAAAATATAACCTATAAAGGGAGAGAAAAAACATTCGAACTACTATTGCAATATACTTACTTTTTGTGCATCTTACTGCTTTCCATTTACAAGTTTGCCTACAATTATAGTCTTATTCTTTGGTTATCAGAAACTCATGTTCTTCTTAAAATAACTTTAGGGGAAGAATCCAATTCTTTGATTAAACATACTATACTGTCAGTTTGCATTTAATAAATAAGATATCGTATTACTTAATTCAATCAAATTGTAATAGAAAAATATTATGTTAAGAAAAGTTGTTCCGTTCCATTCTAACAAATTGCCCACCCTTCTTTTACTTATCATTAAATAAATTCCTTAATTTGAGTTTATTTTTAATTTATTTTCGTTCTTACATTTTAAATTGATACGACATCTAGGGTCAAACTTGCTAATATTTGNGGTGGCTAAGTCATTTTTTCCCTATAAATAGAGAGGTCCTCTTCCATTGTAATTCATCCCAAATTCAATAAGAATTTCCTCTCTCTCTTTCTCTGCAATATTGTTCTTGTTCTTTATTGTTTCATAACAGTAAGAGAATATTTAAGTCAATTCGTTTTTAATACTTAGCCTAGAGTTATTGCTTAAATCTTTGGTGTTAGAAGTAATAAATTTTAAAAGGAAAGAATTTATATAGCTAGAAACTTTGTATATAGTTCGAATAAGGAGTGATTTAATATCTAATATTAATTAATTTTTAAGCTCTATATATTAGAAAAATAATTAAATGATTATTCCTAAATATAAAAAAAATAATTAAATATCTATTTCTAAATATTAAGGAGGTAATTAAATAAATATTCTTAAATATTAGGATAATAATTAATGGACTATTTTGTCTAGTTTGAACTCTAGTATTAAAGAGTAAAAAAGACGAACGACATTTCGCTAAGACATTCGTGCTTTTAATATAGTATAAATAGATAGATAGATAGATAGATAGCTATCTACATCTATTGATTCTATAAATATATAAATCAAATTAATATAATCCAATTTTTCCCCATCATTAATATGTAACAATCATAAAAATTGCGTTTAGATGTTTCCAATATGTGTAGAGTTACGACAACTAAGTTGAAATAAAATCTTAAAGTTACATTATTATTGCACCAATTTTTGCTTTGAAGATATAACAGTAACACATTAATGATTTTTGAGAACGTTAAGCTTATAACTGAAAAGTTTAGTTTAAAATAATATCATTTGCCATTATTATTTATATACCGAAAATCGGGCATATTCGATTTCATAGGCACAGGAGTTGCCTCGAAAGTAAACTCGTAATGTACCAAAGCCGTGTTCGAAGATAAAATATTTAGCATGGAAATCGAAGTGTTCGCTGAAGATCAAGATCGAGCATGACTGACTTCGAGGGAGATTTAATAACGGAATGGCGAAATATTAGCAGCCGACCGAAGATCACGGCGGACATCCTGGGACAGATCGAATCAGGCGGTTATTGACGCCAATCGTGGGACTTCCTTCCATTGTTAGAATTGTTCCTTATTTAGTATTCCTCTATTATATAAAGGGGTATCCCGTACATTTGTAACATGATCATCATTCATTGAAAAGAATACAAATATACGCTGCTTTCTATTTCATTCACTATTTATTACTGTTCATCACTGTTTATTTCATACTTTACTGTTCTTGTTATCCAACCTCGAGACCATATCGAATCGAGGTTGAAAGCACTGCTAAGCACTGTTTTGATTTATTTCATTGTTCAATTTATCTATTTAATTCATTATTTATCAATTGGTGTTAAATTAAGTCACGCATCCTTAAAATCACAATATAAGTTTAATTGTTACTCGAATTTAAAGGCAAACAGTTTGGCGTCCACCGTGGGGCTAAGGATAATAGTGACCTCAGTGGGTCCCAACAGGCTAAGGATAATAGTGATTGCTAAGGATAACACCCATGTCATATAGTTTGAGAAGATTAAGGTATAACTTTTCTCCTCTCCTTTTCTTTTAATTATGACTGACATTATGAAAAGAAAGTTTGTTACCCTTGAAATTTCGGGCAAGAACTATATGACATGGGTGTTGGATGCGGAAATCCATTTAGATGCAATGGGTCTTGGAGACGCCATTAAAGATAAAAATAAAGCATCTATCCAAGACTGTACTAAGGCCTTGATTTTCTTGCGCCATCACCTTGATGAAGGTTGAAAATAGAATATCTCACAGTCAAAGATCCACTTGTTTTGTGGAATGGCTTAAAAAAAAGATATGACAACTTAAAGTTGGTCACTCTTCCACAAGCACGATATGATTG
>MDKJ01073069.1:0-24388 GCA_005239525.1 Nicotiana knightiana | reverse complement strand
GGGGATGGATGGAGGGGGTGGGGGGTGAATGGAGTAGAAAAAAGAAAAGCAGAAATTTAAAATTAAAAAGAAAGTTAAAAAAAATAAAAAAATTGCAGGGTGGGGAAACTTGAGAATGGGTTTTGGAAAATGTTTTCCCTTCTCTCGATAAGGAAAATATTTTTCTTCTATTGGAGGAAGATGAATTGATAAGAAAAATATTTTTCAAAATATTTATACCAACCAAGCATGAAACAAAATGAAAAATATTTTTCTTCCTACCAAACATAACCTAGGTTTAGTATTCTTTTAGTATAATAATTTCCGTAGGTTACAAAGTTAATTTTTTTGTTGTCTAGAATGTTAAACCAAAACGAAATCAGAAGCAACATTTATTTTTGCTCGGCTTGGTATTCTTTTACCAAAATCGAACAAAAAGCATCAAATAATGTTAGTTTAGGTTTAGTCTTCTTTTACTAAAACTTCCGTAGGATGCACACACAAAAAAAATAAAAATAAAAAAAGGTTTTTTACAATTTTAAAATTTCAACCATTTAGAATAAGGAGTTAAACACTCTATCAAAGGAGTCAGTATTTCATATTTTTTATCATAAAATCTTGATAATGTGGACGTGTGTAGAGATAATTCTTTTGTGCTTGTCAGTTTTGATTTTTATTTATGATATCCCATGTACCAATATTAGTTTAAAATTATCTTCACTAAATAGTTGTTTACCTTTTTCCATTGGAGCTTAATTAAAAAACCTGTAATGAATGTCTTTCTGTTGTGTGTTGCACAAACTATTTTTGTTAAATCTACATGAGTAGTCGAGTTTTTATTTTTCTTTATACTTGATTTTTAAGTTTCTTCCTATTTTCTTAATGGTTTTTTGTTACCGAATGAGCACTACTGATATCTATTTAATCTGAAATAGTATTTGCTAATGTATGTCTTTCTGTTATGTGTTGCACAAATGTTTTTGGTTAAACCTACATGAGTATTCAAGTTTTTATTTTTCTTCCTCAAGAAAAGAAAAGGGCTTATTTAGTCATTGAATAACTTTTTTGTTCTATATTTTTTTTTATTATATTATCGAATGTTCAGTATCCTTACATTGTTAATAAAAACAATTATTAGCATATTACTTTATTTAATAATTTGTCGTATATTTTGTTACTCTTGATATAGGAGGCAGAGACACAATAAGAGCAAGGCGGAGAATTCTTCTACGAGTTTTTCCTTCCTCTTCCTATTTTTCATTGTTGGTTATGTCTTTTAGTATTGTAGTTTTACATACTATTATGAATAGCTAATTTGTTATCTAGAGTTTTGATGGAACCTTTTGTAGGATAAATTCTTGTTATGTTTTTATATAATTGAGCCATAGTATTTTCTATATTTGTTCAACTATATTGTTCTTGTGCTTGATTGAAGGGCCCTCAATCAGCTGTGCCTATTTAGTATGTATTACTCAGGAGAGAGTGCATATTTAGGTAGTTGTTGAACAACATCACTCCCGACGTATATGAGGGATCAATAACGAAGGGTTTAAAGGTGGGATTAAGGATAACGAAACCTTGGGTGCGATCTAAGTGAGCTACTTAAGGCTAGCTAGCGTAATTCGGGAGAATATGTCTAGTAAATTGTGGTAGTTACTTGGGAGAGAATTACAACACGCAGAGCGCTCATGATCGGTAGAGAATACTTAGGCGAAATTATAAAGGGAAGGATTCCGACAATTGGAAAAATCATAACTCTAGTCCTCCTTAATCTTTTTTCCAACCCGTAGTTACTTTAGTGTTAATTTACTATTTTGATTTGTTAGTTGATTAGTTAAACACAAGAATCTTAATATTTATAAGTTAGGAATTGTTCAAGCTTGTATTCTTGGTGATAGTGAACAACAGTAGCTAAGCCTTAGTTCTCTGTGGGATTCGACTCCGGACTTGTAAACCGGATTATATTTGCAACGACCACTTAGTCCTTTTTATAAGTCATAGTTGGGCGTGATCAACCCTTGAAAAGAAAAGATGTGTAGTTGATAATAGGCGAGAGGATTTTATGCATTATCCCTAGATTTTAAGGAAAAGAGAGCGATGTTGTTACATCCCGTAATTTTGTACGTTGGGTTTGTCGTAGGATAATCACCATATGTTCAAGGACAAAACTATTTTTGAGGTTCTAAGTACTTATGATATTTATAATAAATGATAAATAAGTGTAATTATCACGATCCGATTTACCCTCCGAAAGGTATCATGACGGAACCTAGTCTCTACGACTAGGTAAGCCTAAATTTCAGATAAAAGAACATAATTAAATGCGATAAAAGTAAAGACAGGAAAAAAAAGTTCATAACAACACCGCTCGACATGTACAAATATACCCTAAGACCCAAATTGTCACGATATAGTCACAAGCTTTTATACTAGTGTAGCTCTAAACAAAACTGGAAATACATAGAAAATATTTACAGGTTAGAACAGAAGGAGACATGGAGGATTCTGCGGACGCGGCAGAATTACCTTGCAGTCACCTAGAAATCAGCAACAAACTATCCACGAGGCTGATGGCTCGTACTTGGATCTGCACACGAAAAACATGCGCAGGAAAGGGCATGAGTACTCCACATTCGATACTCAGTAAGTGCCAAGCCTAACCTTGGTTGAGTAGTGACGAGGTCAGGTTAAGGCCCTACTAGAAATAATAAATGAATAACAGTTAAGGAGTAGAAGTAAATCTGCGTAGCAAGGAAACAGTCGAATAAGATAATAAAATGAACAATAAGAAAACACATAATTCAGATTCTTGTATGAAACGGTTACGAAATATTCTTCAATATGTAGTAGACAATAGGAGAAAAGGCCCTCGGCTCAGAACAAGATAACCACAACATAAAATCACCCGGGATATTGTCCCGTAGGTCCAAATAAATATGCAGTACAGGGGGATCTCCCGGAATACGTCCGTAGTCCCAATTTAAATATGCAGTATAGGGGGATCTCCTGGAATACGTCTGTAGTCCCAATTCAAATATGAAGCATAGGGGGATCTCCCAGAATACGTCCGTAGTCCCAATTTAAATATGCAGTATAGGGGGATCTCCTGGAATACGTCTGTAGTCCCAATTCAAATATGAAGCATAGGGGGATCTCCCAGAATACGTCCGTAGTCCCAATTGAAATATGCAGTACATGAGGATCTCCCGGAATACATCCATAGTCCCAATTTAAATATGCAGTACATGGGGATCTCCCAGAATATGTCCGTAGTCCCAATTTAAATAGGCAGTACAGGGGGATCTCCCGGAATACGTCCGTAATCCCAATTTAAATATGCAATGCGAGATGAGATGATGAATATGACATAGGATTAAACAGATTATAATAATTAAAAACAAGAGAAAATAGGAATCTAACTAAACATGGAGCACAAAGTGTCAAGTAGGCAATTAGTCACATAAGCATGCTTTTCTAGTCTAAGTTAAACAATTTAAAGACATGAAATGTTAATTTATTAAGGTAAAACACATTATGGTTTAAGAAAAAGTAAAGGTGATTACAACAATGGCCCGTGTACGTACTTGTCACCTCACGTACACGGCGCCCACATATCAAATAGTATAAAACATCCTAAGGGAAGGTCCCCAACACAAGGTTAGGCAAGCCACTTACCTCAACCGATCAAGTCAACCTGAAATCACGCCTAATCCACGAGTACCCGACTCCAAATGGCCCAAATCTATTCAATTCAATTGCATAATGTAAATATAACTTCAAGTAGTCAATTTAACTCACTCGAACAAGAATTATCAAAATTCGACGTCGAAATCCCATAAAATTCTCAGATCCTCAATTGAGGAATTTTTTTCTTCCATTTTCCAACTTTTCCTCACAAATTCCTTAATTAGATTGAAGAAATTACAATAGATTAATGAAATACAAGAGAAACAGGATAAGGAATCGTTACCTACTGATCTTCTCTTCAAATCCCACTCAAAATCGTCTATTCCCGAGCTCCAAATTATTTTTAGAAGTTATGAATTTCAAACTCTCGAATTAGATATTATCTGCCTGGCGATTCCGCTTCTGCAGCCAATTGGACTGCATCTCCGGTCCGCACCTGCAGAAAAGGCATCGCAGGTGCGAAAAATCATTAAGCGGGTTGGGGACGCACCTGCGGTAACTAGGCCGCATCTGCGGAAAGCCTACCTCATCTGCGAGCCCAGCTTGTCTTGGTCAACACACCCGAGGTCCCCGGGACCTTAACCAAACCTACCAACCAGTCCTATAACATCACTTGGACTTAGCCTAGCCTTCAAATCTCATCACATAACACCAAATCACGAATTATATATGGATTCAAGCCTAGGAACTTAGAAATTCTCTAAAATCTACAACCGATGCCGAAACACGTCAAAACCCATCCGAATGACCTCAAATTTTACATAAAGGTCATAAATGGAACTACAGACCTATAACCATTTTCGTAATTCTATTCCGAGCCCGATATCAAAATTTTACCTATCGACCGAAATAGCTGAAATTCTAACTTCTGCCTATTCGGGCCTAAATATACTACAGACCTCGAAAACACATTCTGGATGCACTCCTAACCTGAAAATACCCAACGACGCTAACGGAGTTACTGGTCTTCCATTCCGGATCCATATTTACACAATTCCAACTACGGTCCGATTCCTAAAACTTAAATTCATAATTAGGGTATATGTCCCAAAACTCCCCGAATACCATAACTAATCACTCCAGAAAGTCTCAAAAGCAGAAATAAACATGGGGAAAGCAGTTATCAGGGGATTGGGGCTCAAATCTCAAAAAAACCGGCCGGATCGTTACATTCTCCCCCTCTTAAGATAATCGTTCGTCCTCGAACGAGCGAAAAGACATACCTGAAGCTGTGAAAAGATGAGGGTACTGGCTGTGCATATCCTGCTCGGTCTCCCAAGTCGCCTCCTCGACCGGCTGACCGCTCCACTGAACCTTTACTGATGCAATATTCTTTGACCTGAGCTTTCTGACCTGTCTATCCAATATAGCTACTGGCTCCTCAACATATGATAAATCCTTGTCCAATTGGACTGAACTGAAATCCAAAACATGAGTCGGATCACCGTGATACTTCCGGAGCATAGAGACGTGGAATACCGGATGAACTCCTGCTAGGATGGGAGGCAAGGCAAGCTCATAAGCAACCACCCCAACACGCTGCAAAATCTCAAAAGGACCAATGAATCTCGGACTCAGTTTACCCTTCTTCCCGAATCTCATGACGCCCTTCATAGGCGATACCCGAAGCAAAACTCGATCACCAACCATAAATGCCAAATCACGAACTTTCCGGTATGCATAACTCTTCTGCCTGGACTGAGCTGTGCGAAGTCTCTCCTGAATCACCTTCACCTTGTCTAGGGCATCCTAAACCAAATCGGTACCCAACAATCGGGCCTCACCCGGCTCAAACCATCCAACTGGAGACCGGCACCGTCTACCATACAAAGCCTCATACGGTTCCATCTGGATGCTGGACTGGTAGCTGTTATTATATGAAAACTCTGCAAGTGGCAAGTATTGGTCCCATGACCCTCAAAAATTGATCATACAGGCACGGAGCATATCCTCAAGAATCTCATTCGTGCGCACGGACTGCCCATCTATCTGAGGGTGAAAGGCTTTACTTAACTCTACTCTGGTGCCTAGCACCTACTGGACGGCTCTCTAGAACCGTGAAGTGAACTGCGTACCTCTGTCTGAAATGATAGATACTGGAATATCGTGTAGGCAAACAATCTCCCTTATATAAATCTTAGCCAACCTCTCCGAGGAGTAAGTAGTCAATACTGGTGATCCGTTCCCACTTCCATCCACTCCCACTTCCACGATCACCAAAATAGCATCGAACTTTCTCAAAGTCCGAGGAAGTCCAACCACAAAGTCCATGGTGATCCATTCCCACTTCCATCCTGGAAGCTCAATCGGCTGAAGTAATCCTCCCGGCCTCTGATGCTCATATTTAACCTGCTGACAATTGAGACACCTGGCCACAAATCCAACTATGTCCTTTTTTATCCTTCTCCACCAATAGTGTTGTCTCAGGTCCTGGTACATCTTCGCGGCACCTGGGTGGATGGAAAACCGCGAGCTGTGGGCCTCCTCAAAAATAAACTCTCGAAGCCCATCCACATTGGGCACACAGATACGGCTTTGCATCCTCATCACGCCATTATCACCTATAGTCACATCACTGGCATCACGCCGCCGAACCCTGTCCTGAAGAACCAGAAGGTGGGGATCGTCATACTGGCACTTTCTGATGCAGTCATAAAGAGAAGATCGAGCAACCACACAAGATAACACAAGGCAAGGCTCTGAAAGATTTAATCTCACAAACTAACTAGCTAAGGACTGAACATCCAAGGCTAAGGGCCTCTCAACTGCCGGAAGATATGCCAAACTCCCCAAACTCTCTGCCCGGCGACTCAGGGCGTCAGCCACCGCATTGGCCTTCCCCGGGTGGTATAATATAGTGATGTCATAGTCCTTTAGTAACTCCAACCACCTCCGTTGATGCAAATTAAGGTCCTTCTGCCTGAACAGGTGCTGCAAACTCCGGTGATCCATGAAAATATCACATGGAACACCGTACAAATAATGATGCCAGATCTTCAGAGCCTGAACGATGGCTGCCAATTCGAGGTCAAGAACCGGATAATTCTTCTCATGCACCTTCAACTGTCTGGACGCGTAGGCAATCACCCTACCGTCTTGCATCAATACTGCTCTAAGGCACACTCTCGAAGCATCACAATGGACTGTATAGGACCCTGAACCCGTAGGCAAAACCAACACTGGAGCTGTAGTCAGGGCTGTCTTGAGCTTCTGAAAGTTCTCCTCACACTCCTCAGTCCACCTAAACGGGGCACCCTTCTAAGTCAGTCTGGTCATAGGTGCTGCAATATATGAAAATTCCTCTACGAAGCGACGATTGTACCCTGTCAAACTAAGGAAACTGCGGATCTCAGTAGCTGATGGCGGTCTAGGCCAACTCTGCACTGCCTCCACCTTCTTCGGATCCACCCTAATCCCATCACAAGACACCACATGGCCTAAGAATGCCACTGAATCAAGCCAGAATTCACACTTAAAAAATTTGGCATACAACTTCTCCTCCCTCAAAGTCTGAAGCACAGCCCTCAAGTGCTGCTCATGATCCTCTCGAGATTTGGAATATACCAAGATGTCGTCAATAAACACAAAGACGAAAGAATCAAGATAAGGCCAGAACACACTATGCATCAAATGCATAAAGGCTGCTGGGGCATTGGTCAGCCCAAATGACATGACCAGAAACTCATAGTGACCATATCTGGTCCTGAAGGCAGTCTTCGAGATGTCCGGCTCCCGAATCTTCAACTGATGATAGCCAGATCGCAGGTCAATCTTGGAAAATACCCTGGCACCCTGTAACTGGTCAAATAAGTCATCAATGCGAGGCAAATGATATCTGTTCTTCACTGTAACCTTGTTCAACTACCGATAATCAATACACACATGTGTAGAACCATCCTTTTTCTTCACAAATAATATCGGAGCACCTTAAGGTGATACACTGGGTCTGATGAAACCCTTATCAAGCAACTCCTATAACTGCTCCTTCAACTCAGGAGGAGCCATACGATAGGGAGGAATAGAAATGGGCTGAGTGCCCGGCAACAAGTCAATGACGAAAACAATATCTCTGTCGGGCAGCATACTCGGAAGATCAGCTAGAAACACATTAGGGAAATCCCTCACTACCGGAACTGACTCAACTGTAGGGGTATCAACACTGACATGTCTCACATAGGCCAAATACGCATCACACCCCTTCTCAACCATCCGCTGAGCCTTGAGAAAAGAAATGACCCTGCATGGAGAATATTCTAAGGTACCTCTCCACTCTGGCCTTGGTAAGCCCAACACAGTCAGCGTCACGGTCTTAGCGTGACAACCAAGAATAGCATAATGGGGCGAGAACCAGTCCATGCCCAAGATAACATCAAAATCCACCATGTTGAGTAACATATATCGGCTCTGGTCTCAAAACCACTAAGGGCAATCAAACATGACTGGTATACGCGGTCTACAACAAGAGAATCTTTGACAAGAGTAGAAACATAACAGGGGTAGTCAAAGAATTCCGAGGTATCCCCAAATGCGAAGCAAAATAAGAAGACACATATGAATATGTAGAGCCTGGGTCAAATAATATTGATGCATCCCTATGACATACGGGAACGATACCTGTTATAATTGAATCTGAAGCAACGACCTCTTAATAGGCTGGAAGGGCATAGTACCTGGCCTGGCCTCCCCCCTAGGACGACCTCGACCTCCCCGACTTCCACCTCGAGCTACTTGAGTAGTTGTGATAGTAGCTAGGGCTAGAAGAATAGTCAGAGGACCTGGTGGAGTATAACAGGGGCAATCTCTAACCATGTGACGAGTGTCACCACACTCAAAACAACCCCTCGGAGGATGTGGTAGGTGAGGCTAACTCTGACCTGACCTGCTGGACTGGCCGATAATAGCACCTTGAGTAGAAGGCATGCTGGATACATGTGAGGCATAATAGGGCTCCTGAGGTCTAGGAGGAGCTGGAACGCCACTGGCTGCTGGAAGAGCTGAATGAACAGGGAGATTCACAAAACCCCTGCCATAATGTGCTATTGGTGCACGAGCTCCTGAGTAATGGCCAGTCTCTTGAGACCTCTTGGCCTCTCTCTCCTCTCTGTCCCGAGCAAACATGCCCTCTATTCTCCGGGAAATGCTCACTGCCTGCTGATAAGTGATATCCATCTCCAACTCTCTGGCCATACTAGTCCGAATACTGGGGTGGAGTCCCTCAAAGAAGTGACGAACCCTCTCTCTAACTGTGGCAACCAAGGCATGTGCATGGCGAGCGAAGTCATTGAAATAGACTGCATACTCCGACACAGTCATAGCACCCTGGTGTAGCTGCTCAAACTTCCCACGCCAAGCATCCTTGAGGCTCTGAGGGTTATACTTTGAGTGAAGCTGCCTCGTCTGGACTACTCAACTCATAGGCACACCACCACTGATATGCTTCTCCCCTCAACTGAAAGGCAGTAAAAGAAACCCCACCCGTCTCCACAATGCCCACAGTTCGGATAATACGATGATACTCCTCAAGGGAACCCAAAGCATCATCTGAAACTAGTCTGCTGAAAGTAGGTGGGTGGTACTTCTTGTACCTATCAAGTCTGAGTGCTCTGCCTCAGAAGCAGCTAGCCTGGTATCATGCTGAACCAGAGCCACGGGGGCATAGGAATGTACTCTAGGGCCTGCTCAACCTGGACCCTCTGCTCAGGAGTACGGGTTGTGGGAGTCTGTGCCCCTCCCCCGGCCTGAGATGTGGCTGGGGCTATCGGAAGTAGCCCAGCCTGAGTAAGAGTGCTGAATATGCTCATGAACAGAGCCAGAGTCTCCTAGAGGGCTGGAGTAGCAATAGGGACCTCCTGCGCCGGCCCTCCAGCTGGGGCTGCTGTAGGCTCCTCTGTCACTGCTCTCGTGGGTGCTTGGGCTGCACCGCGTGCTCGCCCTCTACCCCGACCCCTACCTCTAGTGGCTCTGACAGGGGGCTCAGGTGCCTGATCATCGGTCCATTCGGTACGGGTAATCACCATATGTGAGAAAGAATAGAATAGAGTTTTAGAATTTTGATGTCAATAGCTCGCACGACAAGGAATTCCAAGAATATGATTGTTCTTAACAATTACATAGCCTCCTAAAGATAGATACAGACGACTCCGTACTGATCCGCGAGACTCTAATAAACCGGCTTGTGACTTGTGACTCCTATGAACCTAGACACTCTGATACCAACTTGTCACGACCCGATTTACCCTCTGAAAGGTATCGTGATGGCACCTAGTCTCTACGACTAGGTAAGACTAAATTTCGAATAAAAGGAACTTAATTAAATGCGATAAAAGTAAAGACAGGAAAAGAAAATTATAATTAAGCATAACAACGCCGCTCAACATGTACAAATATACCTCAAGACCCGGATTGTCACAATATATATACAAGCTTCTATACTAGTGTAGCTCTAAACAAAACTGGAAATACATAGAAAATCTCTACAGGGTAGAACAGAAGGAGAATTGGAGGATTCTGCGGACGCGGCAGAATTACCTTGCAGTCACTAAGAAATCAGCAATAGACTATCCACGAGGCTGATGGCTCGTACCTGGATCTGCACACAAAAAACATGTGCAGGAAAGGGCATGAGTACTCCACATTCGGTACCCAGTAAGTGCCAAGCCTAACCCTGATCGAGTAGTGACGAGGTCAGGTTAAGGCCCTACTAGAAATAATAAATGAATAACAGTTAAGGAGTAGAAGTAAATATGTGTAGCAAGGAAACAGTCGAATAAGATAATAAAATGAACAGTAAGAAAAGACATAATTCAGATTCTTGTAAGAAGCGGTTACAAAATATTCTAAAATATATAGTAGACAATAGGAGAAAAGTCCCTCGGCTCAGAGCAAGATAACCACAACATAAAATCGCCCGGGATACCGTCCTGTAGGTCCAAATAAATATGCAGTACAGGGGGATTTCCCGGAATACGTCCGTAGTCCCAATTTAAATATGCAATACGAGATGAGATGATGAATATTACATAACATTAAACAGATTATAATAATTACAGACAAGAGAAAATAGGAATCTAACTAAACATGGAGCACAAAGTGCCACGTAGGAAATTAGTCACCTAAGCATGCTTTTCTAGTCTAAGTTAAACAATTTAAAGACATGAAATGTTAATTTATTAAGGTAAAACACATTATGGTTTAAGAAAAAGTAAAGGGGCTTACAACAATGGCCCGTGTACGTACTCGTCACCTCACGTACCCGGCGCCCACATATCAAATAGTATAAACATCTTAAGGGAAGGTCCCCAACACAAGGTTAGATAAGCCACTTACCTCAACCGATCAACTCAATCTGAAATCACGCCTTTGCCACGAGTACCCGACTCCAAATGGCCCAAATATATCCAATTCAATTTCATAATGTAAATATAACTTCAAGAAGTCAATTTAACTCATTAATTCGAAGCTAATACGTGAAATTAGGAAAATCACCCCAAAAATTCTCTCGGAATACGCCTCAGAATCAAGTAAAAGTTACCAAACTAGAATACCCATTCACTCGCGAACACACTCGAACAAGAATTATCAAAATCCGACGTCGAAATCCCATAAAATTCTCAGATTCTCAATTGGGGAATTTTTTTCTTCCATTTTCCAATTTTTCCTCACAAATTCCTTAATTAGATTGAAGAACTTACAATAGATTAATGAAATACAAGAGATACAGGATTAGGAATCGTTACCTACTGATATTCTCTTCAAATCACACTCAAAATCGTCTATTCCCGAGCTCCAAATCATTTTTAGAAGTTATGAATTTCAAATCCTTGAATTAGATATTATCTGCCCAGAGATTCCGCTTCTGTGTCCAATTGGACTGCACTTGCGGTCCCGCACTTGCGGAAATGGCATCGCAGCTGCGAAAAATCATTAAGCAGGTTTGGGACGCACCTGCGGTCACTGGGCCGCATCTATGGAAAGCCTACGGCATCTGCGAGCCTGGCTGGTCTTGGTCAAACTTCGCATCTGCGAGACCCCTTCCGAACCTGCGATTCGCGTCTACGGCTCCCCTTCCGCAGGTGCGGAACACCAGAACCAGCAAAACTTCAGCTATTGCTTGAGGTCCTTAGGGAACTCTGACGCACCTGGACATGAATTTGGCTATGAAATCCTTGGCATTTGAGACTACGGAAGACCTAACATTACCAGGATTTGCTTTGGGCCTACTTCAGACTCCCTATAGCTTAATTTATATTTTATTTATGTAATTTATTCAATCATTGGTCTGTAATAATTAATTGTAAACATATATTGGGGTGACTAGTGAAAAGGGAGGGTAGTTGTATGATATTGCGGGAAATACTGGGTAGCAAAACATGTTGTAGGCTTTATATTCTGCGAATCTGCATTAGAAGCCATTTTCTAGGACTGATGTGTTCATTTGCATTCAAATCATGCTAAACCTGCATTAGATATCATGTTCTTAGGGCTTCACGTTTATTTGCTTCAGTATGCTACATATCACTATTCCGTGCTTTAATTTTGCACAAGTATTATCACTTAGAGATCCTGCTACTAGGCTAATAATCCTGTCTTAATAAAACTGTCACTCCCGTATGCATTGGATACCATGTTTTTTAGGGACTCTGTTTGCATTTTGTTTGAACATGTCTACTTTGATTAAAATAGATAACTTCCCTGAAAAGGTTTAAAACAGCCTCACGCATAGATATCATGTCCCTATATACGAATTGTATAAATCGCCTGTTATAATTTGTATCACCCAGATCCAGCATGCCTATAGGTTGAATAATCCTAATTTGTAACCGGATCTTGTAGTTATGATTACCTATAATTCCACACCTAGGCAAGCCTTAGGTAATTAGTCTCTATATAAAACTGGAAACTGCGTTTTGATTGGGTTAAACTGCTTAAGTTTTACAAGACTTAAAATCAGTAGGCAAACTGATTAGGGCCCTACCATTGGGTTTGTGAAACAGTGTTGCATATTCTGTGTATTGATGTTCACCTAGACATACTGTCTTAGGATTTTTCTAAAAATTACTTGAACACATGTTTTAGATGTGCTGTTTATTTGCCATACACATGTGGAGGTAAACCTGAACCTTCTAACTGATTCTTCACCTAGTTTCTTGTCCTACCTGTTATTTGTTTGTCGCCTAAATTTTCCCTTTTAAATACCTTAGGGGTTGTCTAGAACTGCCCAAATTTAGAGGTCCTAAACTCTTCCTGGGCCACAAGGAAGGGGCGGGTAACAACACGCTTAGAGTTCGTTAAATAAAAACTCGCTTGATAACCGCTAAGGGGTAGGATAATGGGTAGGAAAGGATATGATGACTTGTGAGCTAATGCAACGTGTAGCCCCCCATGGAGGAGTGATTACCGGGCATTGCATGGATATGATCCTATAGGATAAATAACTTAGGACCCCTTTCACTCCATTTACATATGTGTGCTTAGACTTCTTATATGTCTAAAAATCTCTTTTACATATGTGTGCTTCGACTGTCTATTTGCTACTTGACTAATTCATAAAGTAAGTTTGGCCGGGACCCACCGTTGTGGACTTCGAGGGGTGCCTAACACCTTCCCCTTGAAGTAAATTCAAGCCCTTGCCCAATCTCTGGTTGTATAATTAGTGTTATAAATGACCCGTAGTAGGTGCCCTAAAACACCTTAATTCGTTAGGTGGCGACTCTTCAATTCTTTATATCCCTTTTCCTAAAAGGAAATGAGTTGTCCCAATAATGTCGAAAACCCTGACTATCCGCAAGGAGAGAAAAAGGGGAGATGCGACACTTTGTAGATACCGAGGTTCAAATTGTACAGTATGTCATAGGCCTTGACGGCTCGTATGTATTCTTGTTTTAAGAATGATGATTCATTAATATAGCGTTTTCCCATTTATAGTTATACATTACGAGTCGTGGCCAACCATGATAGTTGCAGAAGAAAGAAATGAGTTATAGATTGGTTCACTCGGGCCAGTACGGCACCGGGTGCCAGCCACGCCTCCCTATGTTTGGGGCGTGACAGATGCAAGAGACGAAAAATTAATGTGTTGCACGTGCTTTGTTTGACTTGTAGAAATAAAATTAATAAATTTTAATGTGGGACATTCCTTACACTGTTAGATCATAAGGAAGCGAGAGCGATGCAAGGAACGAAAAATTGATGTGTTGCACATGCTTGGTTTGACTTTTAAAAGATAAAATTAATAAAATTTTTAGCTGCACATTCCTTACGAAGTTAGATTATTTTGATTTTAAGGAAAAAAGAAAGATGCAAGGAACAAAAAATAATGTGTTGCGCGCACTTGATTTAACTTGAGAGTCGGCTTAGGTCTCCCATGCCTGCGTGGCTCATGAAATATTTTACAGATGCTGACCAAGTCATATGAAGGTTTTACATAATGAGTCAATCAAGCATGGGCAAACAATGTCAATAGTTAACTAGACAAAGCACAATGGGACCAGCCGAACCAACATGGATCGTGTGAGCTAGACCATGCTTGGTTTAACTTGAAGAAGAGAAAATTAATAAAGGTTTTTGTTGGACATTCCTTAGACATTTATATTTTGAGGAAGCAAGAGCGAAGCAAGGGACGAAAAATTGATGTATTGCACGTGATTGGTTTGACATGTAGAACAGAATATTAATAAAGTATTTTGTTGGACATTCCTTACAAGGTTAGATTTTAAGGAAGAGAGAGCAATGCAAGGAACAAAAAATTGATGTGTTGCACGTATTTGGTTAACTTGTAGAAGAGAAAATTAATAAAATTTTTTGTTGGACATCCCTTACAAGGTTAATTTGAAGGAAAAGAGATAAATGCAAGGGCGAAAATTGATGTTTTGCACGTGCTTGTTTTGGCTTGTAGAAAAGAAAATTAATAAAATTTTTATTGGACATTCCTTATACGGTTAGATTTTAAGGAAGCAAGAGCAATGCGAGGGACAAAAAATTGATGTGTTGCACGTGCTTGGTTTGACTTGTAGAAAAGAAAATTAATGAAGTTTTTTGTTGGATATTCCTTACAAGGTTAGATTTTAACAAAAAGAGAATGATGCAACGGACGAAAAATTGATGTGTTGCACATGCTTGGTTTGACTTGCAGAAAACAAAATTAACAAAGTTTTTTATTGGATATTCCTTACATTATTAGATTTTAAGGAAGCGAGAGCAATGCGAGGGATGAAAAATTGATGTGTTGCATGTGCTTGGTTTGACTTGTAGAAAAGAAAATTAATAAAGTTTTTTGTGGATATTCTTTACAAGATTAGATTCTAAGGAAAGAAAGCGATGCAAGGAACGAAAAATTGATGTATTGCACGTGCTTCGTTTGACTTGTAAAAGAGAAAATTAATTAATAAAATTTTTTTGTTGGACATTCCTTACAAGATTAGATTTTAAGGAAAGAAAATGATGCAAGGGATGAAAAATTGATGTATTGCACGTGCTTGGTTTGACTTATAGAAAAGAAAATTAATTAGAAAGTATTTTATTATACATTCCTTATACGGTTAGATTTAAAGAAAGCGAGAGCTATGCGAGGGACGAAAGATTAATGTATTGCATGTGCTTCATTTGACTTGTAAAAGAGAAAATTAATGAAGTATTTTGTCGGATATTCCTTAAATTGTTAGATTTTAAGAAAAAGAGAGCGACGCACAGAATAAAAAATTGATGTGATGCATGTACTTGGTTTTAAATATACTATTAGTTGAGAAAAGAAGCCCCTTGGGCGAAGGGCCTTGGCCATGATTGGCTTGACGGGGAAAAGAAGAATTACGAAACTCTAATAACTACTACGAGAGAGACCTCGCAGGTAGGTGAATAGAATTCCTTTTGTTTTTGAAAAATTATCAGCTATGTTTATTTATAAGTAGATTAGTACAAAAATTGGTCAATTTATAAAATATTATTAATATTAGCCTAAGGTTACTAATATATAGGCAATTAGCTATTTGTAACAAAAAATATCAAATTTTTATTTTCTTTTATGTGGGTGTAGAATATATTGGGTACATCTTATGTAGCTTGAATATCAGTTTTAGAATGATTTGGTAAATTTTTGAGGTGGTTTGAATTGAAAATTCGAAGTAAAAACTTAACATAAAAAAAATAATATGTGTATCACACTGTGTATCATTTGTGCATCACATATGTATCATATTTGTATCAATTGTGTATCACATGTATATCCATGTATATATGTGTGTGTGATACATGCGTGACACATGTGTCGCAGAAGAATTTTCGAACTTGATTTAATTACAAATTTTGATACAAAACCAGTTCAAATCACCTCTGATCTTCCTCAAATTTTGTATATTGACTTATCTATATGTTTTCAATGAATTTCAACTATACCTATTGAAAAAGTTTCTTTTTTGCTTAGATTTTTTAAATATTGTATATATTTTTATATTTAATCACCTTTTTACTACTTCATCCATGAAATTTCCTTTTCGTCTTGCATCTAATGTTGCTAATCACGCTTAAAAATATAGAAGGAGATTTTTATATGTGATTTTTTTAGAGAAAGAACCTTAATTATTTGGTTTTTCAATTTTTATATGTGCTTGGTTAGTTTTTGATAAATTTATGACTAATGGCTAGATGTTGGTAAGTTGAAACTTATTTGGGACATTTGTTTAAATTTTCGTTTATTTTTTGGTTTTCCCTGGTGTCCTGTACCCATATTACTAGGCCGACACTAAATACGGATTTGGTTCCACCTTAGAGGATACAATGTTTTCTAACAAAAGCTACTCCATACACAAGGCTCGAAATCAAAACGTCTGATTAAGTATGAAGGAGTACTTACCATTCCACCGTAACCTTTACCATTCCACCATAAACTTTTTGTTGGTAGGTGAACAGAATTCTAATACTACTGTACATTAACATACTTTGGCGAATGTTATTCTGTCCAAAAAATTAATCTAATAACAACCTATTAAATGCCATTAAATTTTAACATTATAGAAGTGAGGATTTCAACTATAAATATGGGTTGATGTTCAGCGATTGTTTTCATCCTTTTACATATATAGCAAAATTAAAATGAAGTTGTTGGTAACTTGCATTGCAGTGTTTTTTAGTTTCACTACAGTACTCCCCCAGCAAGTAATTTCTCAATCGAACACCTATGATAATATGCAGATGGTATTACAATGGGCACCCACATTCTGTGGTGGGAGGAATAAACTGCAAAAATGATGTTGAAACAACTTTCACCTTGCATGGGCTTTGGTCCGCAAACAGTACTGGATATAGTCTACAATGTGGTCAACCTCCACACGATACTAGCGTGGTCAGTATATATGTTCTTGAAAATACTTATTAGCATATATAGTTGCTGTTTTTTTTATGATTAGTACTAGTATATATATTTTTTAACATATATAGAATTCAAAATCTTCATATATCCATGTACTTACAGTGGACAACGGACAGAGAGTTATGGACAGCTCTTAAAGAATGTTGGAATAGTCTAATACAGGGTGTTTCCGATGACGTACTGTGGAAACATGAATGGAAAAAGCATGGCTATTGCTCTAGACACACAATAAAAGATACTGACTACTTCTGGGCTGCCGTACTCGAGTATGGAAGAAACACCGAGATTGCGGGCAAGGCGATTGTTAACAAACTGCGTGTTGCACAAACCCCTCCGTCAAATGACGAGGTTTACAAAAAGAGTGCAATAACGAGTGCCTTGTCTAAAATTCTGGGCTTTAAAAACCAAGTGGATACTGTTTATATATCATGCACTGCAAAAAATGCTAGCCATGTCTTTCTCCACGAGATTTTCTTTTGTCTTGATAAGATGTTGGGGAATTTAATTCCCTGCCCACCAAGTCCAGACACTAGAGGCTGTGGTGGTGAATCCAATAGCTCTAAGATCATCATTCCTACTATGGTATAATTATGTCAAGACACAGAATTTTTACCGTTGGGATCGTAATGGCGCCTAACATTTCACTTGCTAGGCAAGCCAACATTAGAGAATCATTATAACAGCCTCAATGTATATTCTACTACTGCCCAGATCTGGAGTCACAATTCATGAACTTCTATAGATATAATTACAAGTAACTATCTAGAAGGAAATACAACTGTTTTCAAAATGAAAGAAACACTAAAATGAATTGCCTAGAAAGGGACTCCAGGGTCTGCGGACACCAGCAGATCTACCTTGAGTCTCCTATCAGATGAATGTAGCAGCCAACCTCGCGATCAGCTCGGACCAGTACCAAAATCTGCACAGAAAGTGCAGAGTGCAGTATCAGTACAACCGACCCCATATATTGGTAAGTGTCGAGTCTAACCTCGGCGAAGTAGTTACGAGGCTAAGACAAGACACATAAAAGAAACAAGACGGGGTAATATTAGGAAGGGGACAACTGTTTTTCTGATGATTCATTGGAATCCCTTCCTGTTATGTTTCATATAGATTTGCCTAATCTTTTCTATCCATCATGAGCACTCTTACTACCGTAAATCTCTCCCGAGTAATTACGATAATTTACTAGACGCACTCTCCCGAGTTACGCTAGCTGGCTTTTATTACAGCTCACTTAGATCGCACCTAAAGTTTTGTTATCCATAATCCCACCTTTAAACCCTCGGTTATTGATTCCTCATATACTTTGGGAGTGGTATTGTTCAACAACTACCTAAATATGCACTCTCTCCCGAGTAATACATACTAAATAGGCACAACTAATTGAGGATCCTGTCAATTAACTACAAGAAGAACGTAATTGAACAAATAGAGATTAAACTGGCAAACTATATTAACACAACAAGAAGTTCATCCTTCAACAGGTTCCATCAAAACCTTAGACTAAATAATTAGCTACCCATAATTGTTTTCATAATCACAACAGCAAAACTCATCATGAATGATTAAAACAAAAGGAAGAAAGGTATGATAGTTTCTATGAGTCCACCAAACTGTAGAGGTACCAGGTCCTCTACTAGTTCCCACAGAGAAGTATACTAAGAAAGCAAGTAAAAGGACAAGGGATTTTTACGTGGAAAAATCTCACTCAAGGGGACAAAAACCACGACCTACACTTGTAGGATTTCAATTTCACTAACTTGTAATCTAAACTATTACAAGCCACTTTGTAATGTGCTTCTTACAAAGACTTCAACACACTAACTTGTAATCACTATTACAAGCCACTTTGTCACTCTCTAGTTACAAAGACTTTTCACTTGTGACAACACGAGTCACTACAACAAGATAAGAAGTTTAAGGTTAAGAGATTCCTAACAGGTTGCTTCTACAAAAGCGAGTAGGATACAATGAAAGCAAAATGCAAGATTACAACTCAACTAAGGACACTAACGACACAAGGTGGAACTGGTGTGTCTTAGTGGAGTTGTCTTCTTCCTCTTGAAACACTTGAATCTTCAATGCTAGAGACCACTTTAATGCTTTAGAGAATGTTCTTAGTAATTGCTCAAGTGAATGTTCTTTTTTGTCTTCAAACAAGATATTAAAGGCCTTGGCACATTCCAAGGAGGATGTCCCATATCTTGAGAGTACACTTCACAACCAATGGGAAGTGACTGTTGCACTGTTACTGCACTGTAGCGTGTACAGTTGCAGGCAGTCACTTTTCTGCCACAACTTTTTACAATTGTAGAGTTGACATGTACTATCGTCTGGGAGTCTGTCAAGGGATCAGGTCCTTTAACTGGTCCGTATACGTTTAATCAGTGCATTGTCCAGAATTCCTTGAGTTAAAGCTGATTGGTTGTGTTGTCTACAAATCAAGTCCTTTATCTAGTTATTCATATAAAAATTTGTTAGATCATCAAAACATAATACAGCCCATCAAGGTAGAACTCGGTGCCGAATTTTCCTCCTTGCCTCTTGCCTCTTCTTGACTTCAACAAAACTATAAAAACCTTGATATCCTCTTTTTGGGCGAACTGGACCTCTTATAGGTTAAGTGGAATTGCTCAAAAACTTCCAAAAATTACCCCTAATATTACCGTGTTTCGGAGGGACTAGCGCGGCCGCTCGAACCGCGCATGGGCCGCGCTTATTGCATTCTACACTGTTCGCTGCTCCTGGACTAGCGCGGCCGCGCTAATCGCATTTTATTATGTCTAATTTCTTCTGCTCTAGCGTGGCCGCGCTAAGGCCACGCTTGGCTCACGCTAGCGTGAATCAGCTTATTCTCTCTTTTTTATTTCTTCTTTCACACGCACTCAACTCCGAGTGGCTTTCCTTGCTTTAAATTAGCTCCAAACACTGTCCTATGTCCTCATAATCACGACTTGCTCCTGCAAAACATAAAATTCACAATTAGAGCCATTTTTTTGTTATTTAGCCTTCCTAGAACAGTGAAGCATAGCCAAGTCGGGGTGTAAATGGTTGCTAAACTACATGAATCTAGCCTATTATCAAATGCGCCTGCTAAGGGAATGATGATTCTTCACAAATAGTCAAATAGAGCAAATAAGTGACAATGAATACGTCTCATAAGCACTAGATATCGGCAAATAATAACATGCATAAATGCACACATGTATAGAATACATAGAAAATTTGACATTCCACAAAACTATGGTACACAAATATATTATTGACTATCATTAGGACATAAGTAAATAAAGACACACACATATGTTATTGACTTTAATGTGATGTAAATGTGTGGTACAATATGGAATTATAATAAAAATTTCACCTCTGAAGATTTGTCATGAGTTTCAAGGAATGTTCTTGTGAGCTCAGAACCATTTTGACTATACACATTTCCAAATTTAAGTAGGTTAAACAATGTCTAAGCAATTAGTTAAACTGAATTATTTCAATTTTTGTTAAGTTACATCATCCTCACTGCTCCTCTTGGATTCATTTTCAGCGTGAGAGACATATAAGCCAATAGTTCACTATCCTCAGTATACTAATGGTTAAACAAGTACACAAATAAGCATAACAAATAAGTGCACATAGGCTAAAACACATAGATCAAGTACTAGCTCTGCTAATAAATATATACTCAATCAGATTACCAATTAAGCTTCCAAAAGTGATCAAGCTAATGCTGCTGCATTTGAAATGGTTGAAAAACCATCAGTTGTTAAACCTACTGCTGCACTTGAAGTTAAAAAAATAGCATATTATAGGTGTTAAGGCAAAGGAAATAGCTGGGTAGTCACAACATATTACAGATGATCAGCACAAGATAGAGTAAAAGTAGGAACTGGTGCAATTCCAGCACAATCTGCTGTATAATCTAATAAACCTTATGAACTATTGGAACAAGTTACAAACTTTAGTAGCAAGGAAGGAGTGGATGTGAATAGAGAGGAAGGTTGGAGTGTAACGACCCGGTCGGTCATTTTAAGAATTAATGCCCCGATCCCCTATTTATCATTTCTCCCATGTCTATTTATGTTATTGGAACTTGTCGGTGCGTTGAGTGATGAAATCCGGGGTGATTTTGCACACATAGTCCATAAATGTGGAATTTAGCTTTAGAAATCTGGCCGTAGCTAGATCTGTGTGAAGATGGATCCAGAATGGAATTCCGTCGACTTCGTTAGCTTCGTTGGGTGATTTTGGGGTTAGGAGCATGCTCAGAATGTATTTTTGAGGTCGGTTGTGGATTTAGGCTTGAATTGGCGAAAGTTAGAAATTCGGCGATTTCGACCGATAGGTGAGATTTTGATATCGGACTCGGAATGGATTTCCGAAAGTGACAGCAAGTCGGTAATGTCGTTCTTGACCTGTGTGAAAATTTTGAGCTCATTCGGATGAGTTTAGACATGTTTCGGGGTCGGATGTGAATTCTAGAAATTTCCTAAGTTCTTAGGCTTGAATCTATGCATAATTGATGATTTTGATGTTATGAGATGTGTTCTTGAAGCTCGACCAAGTTTGAATGAGGTATTAGGTTGAGGTGGTCAGAGATTGTGCTTCGCGATCGCACAAGTCCAGCTCGATTGCATTGTTCAGGTAAGTTGGTCTCCGCGATCGCACACCTAGGATCGCGATCGCGTAAGGTATCCTAAGGCTGGGGGAGGTGCAATGTTTTGCTCTATGCGGTCGCGTGGCCTCAGCCGCGATCGCATTGCTTTAGGGTCAGAAGGTTCGCGATCGTAGACCTTTAATCGCGATTGCGATAAAGGAATTTTAGGCGCGTGTTTCATTACTCTCCGCGATCAAAACTCATTGTACGTGATCACATAAGGCAAATGCCTGGGCAGAATATTAGAACCCCAAATCCGAGGGTTTATGCCATTTTCATATTTTTCGAATTTGAGAGCTCGGGAAGGGCAATTTTTGAAGACTTTTGCACCTGGGTAACTTGGGTAAGTGATTTCTATCCCTTATAGATCATATTCCATGATTTCAATCTTAAATTCAACCTTTGATTTCGAAAATTATGGGAAAAATGGGATGAACTTCATAGACTAAATTATTGAGTTTTGGTTGGGTATTTGACCTCTGATTTGAGAGATTCTTATATGGTTAGACTCGTGAGTGAATGGGTGTCCGAAAAATATAAATTTTACCCGATTCCGAGACGTGGGCCCGAGGGACTTTTTGGGCGAGTTTTCTAAATTTGCGTGCTAGCTTATAAATAATCAGCTATCTTGTTCCATTGAAGTGATATTTACACCGTGCAATCGATTTGAATAGATTTGGTCACCCGGAGTCCGATCCTCGTGGCAAGAGCTTGGTATTGAGTTGATTAGCGCAGTCCAGGTAAGTGGCTTGCCTAATTCTGTGTTGGGGATCTTCTCTTAGGCATTTTTATACTGATTTTGTTATGTGGACGCCGTGTATGCGAGATGACGAGCGCGTACACAGGTCATTGTTGCTAAAATCCTATTTTTCTCTCATGAAAACGCTCATTTTCATTCATATATTACCGTTTCCATCTTAATGGAGTAGATAGCCTAAGTGTAAGCATGCCTACCTGTTCTGACTTGATTCCCCTTATTTGCTACTAGTCACATCATGCTTAGGCAGTTTTACTCTATTCTTACCTGTCATTCTTCCTGGACTGTTTAGTTGAGCCATAATTGACGTACTTCTACTTTGCATATTTAAATTGGGACTACGGACCGAGATCCGGGAGCTTTCTCCCTGTACTGCATTCATATTTAAATTGGGACTACGGACCGAGATCCGGGAAGTTTTCCCCTGTACTGAGATGCATATTTAAATTGGGATTACGGACAGAGATCCGGGAGCTTTGCCTCTGTACTGCATAGCATATTTAAATTGGGACTACGGACTGAGATCCGAGAGCTTTCTCCCTGTACTGCATTCATATTTAAATTGGGACTACGGACCGAGATCCGGGAGCTTTCCCCCTGTACTGCATAGCATATTTAAATTGGGACTACAGACTGAGATCCGGGAGCTTTCCCCGTGTACTGCATTGCACATTTATTGTTGAGATATATGGTGTGCTGAGCCAAGGGTTCTCTTTATGTTATTAAATCTTTCCATTTTTGTTAATCTTGTTTATCATTGCTTGTCTATCTCTCACTGTTTTAAAATTGTATATTGACTTGTTTTAGAAACTCAGTAGGGCCTCAACCTGACCTCGTCACTACTTGACTGGGGTTAGACTTGGCACTTACGGAGTACCGAATGTGGAGTACTCACGCCCTTTCCTGCGCATGTGTTCCCCATGTGCAGATCCAGGTACCAACACTCAGTATCGTGTCTAGGAGTTTTCTACCAGCAACCAGGAGACCGCGAGGTAATTCTGCCGCGTCCGCAGAATCCCACGAGTCCCCTTCTACTCTAGCATAGGCATAGAAAGACTTGTACATTTTCCCGCTGTTTCATTGTATAGAGCCATATTTGTTAAAGAGCTTATGACTATGGTGACATTCTGGGTTTTGGGAAGTAAAACTGTATATGCTGAGCAGCTACGTTATATCTATTTTATATCCTTTCTGTCTTTATTTTATTGATTCTATTATTTCCCGCAAATTCTAGGCTTACCTAGTCATAGAGACTATGTGCCGTCATGATACCTTTCGGAGGGTAAATTGGGTCGTGCAAAGTTGGTATTAGAGCGTCTAGGTTCATAGGAGTCACAAGTCACAAGCCGGTTTATTAGAGTCTCGTGGATCGGTGCAGAGACATCCGTATCTATCTTCGAAAGGCTATGTAACTGTTAAGAACAATCAAATTCTTTGGAATTCCTTATCGTGCTAGTTACTGTCATCAAATTCTTGAACTCTATTCTATTCTTGCTTGCAGATGGTTCGTACCCGTACCGGATGTACTGATGACCAGACACCCGAGCCCCCAGTCAGAGCCACCAGAGGCAGGGGCCGGGGCAGGGGACGAGCACGCAGTGCAGCCAGAGCACCGGCCAGAGTAGAGGTAGAGGAGCCCCCAACTGCTATAGTTGGAGGGGCACAGGAGGTCTCTACTGTTACTCCAGACCTCCAGGAGACATTGGCCCAGTTCTTGAGTGCTTTCAGTACTCTGTCTCAGGCGGGTCTACTCCCTATAGATCCAGCTACATCCCAGGCCGGAGGAGGGATACAGACTCCCGCGGCCCGTACTCCTGAGCAGAGAGTTCATATTGGGCAGGTCCCAGAGTATATTCCTATGCCCCATTTGCTCCAGCTTAGGATGAGACTAGGATAGCTGTTCCTGAGGCAGAGCAGCTCCGACTTGAGAGGTACAAGAAGTACC
>MDKJ01219941.1:0-14477 GCA_005239525.1 Nicotiana knightiana | reverse complement strand
AATGAAGTGAAATATTGAAAGAAATGAGTTAAGAATCACTTACCTATGATTTGGGGAAGAAGTGGTCTTTGAAAAATCGCATAGAGGGTTTCTTGTTTTTGAAAGTTTTGGAAAATGAGCAAAATCCCGTCTAAGACAAGATTTACCAGCTGCAGATGTCGCATTTGCAACCTGAGTTTCGCAATTGCGAAGCTCGCAAATGCGAGAAAGATATTGCAAATTCGAACCTGTCGCATTTTTGCTGCCTTCGCAAATGCGAACCATTTGCTCGCAATTGCGAACCATTTGCTCGCAATTGCGAACATTGGACTTTCGCAAATGCGACATAAACCTCGCAAATGCGAGAATCCCCAGTCCCAGCCCAAGCTCGCAAATGCGATGTTTCTTCGCAAATGGAAGGCTTGCATTTGCGAGCCAGAACTCGCAATTGCGAGACCTGTAGACCTGAAGCACACCAACTATTTTCCTAAGTTTCAAATCACTCCGTAGCCTATCCGAAACTCACCCGAGTCCTCGGGGCTCCAAACCAAACATGCACACAAGTCTAAAAACATCATACAAACTTACTCGTGCGATCAAATTGCCAAAATAATACCTAGAACTACGAATTTAGAACCAAATCACATGAAATTCTTATTTTCACAGTAGGACGTCCGAATCAGTTCCGTTTCTCACCAAATTTCACAGATTTGGTATACATGTCATAACGAACCTGTACAGGGCTCCGGAACCAAAATACGGACCCGATACCAACAAGATCAAACATTAACCAATTTCTTAAAATCAATAGATTTTCAGTCTTTCAATTTTCAAGTCAAGGTTCCTAATTCATATACGAGCTAAGGACCTCAGAATTCGATTCCGGGCATATGTCCATGTCCCATATTTCACTAGGGACCCACCGGGACTGTCAAAATACGAATCCAGGTCCATTTACTCAAAACGTTGACCGAAGTCAACTAAAATCAACTTTTAAGGCCAAAAATTATTATTTCATCAATTTTCCACATAAAATCTTTCCGGAAACACGCCCGGACTGCGCATGCAAATCGAGAAGGGTAAAAATGAGGTTTTAAGGCTAAAGAGCGCATAATTGAGTTCTAAAACAAAAGATGACCTTTTGAGTCATCACAATCTCCACCTCTAAAATAACCGTTCATCCTCGAACGGACATAGAAAAGTACTTGAACTGGTGAATAGGTGGGGATATCCACTCCGCATGCCCGACTCGGACTCCCAAGTAGCTGCCTCAACAGGCTGACCTCTCCATTGCACTCAAACTGAAGGATAACTTTTTGACCTCAACTGACAAACCTTCTGGTCTAGAATAGCCACCGGCTCCTCCTCATAAGTCAAATCCTTGTCCAACTGGACAGAGCTGAAATCTAACACGTGGGACGGGTCACCATGATACTTCCGGAGCATGGACCCATGGAACACTGGATGAACTACTGATAACCCCGGAGGAAACGCAAGGCTATAAGCCACCTCCCACTCTATCGAGGATCTCAAAAGGCCCGATATATCTAGGGCTCAACTTTCCCTTCTTCCCAAACCTCATGACACCCGTCATAGGTGACACCTGCAACAACACTCTCTCCCCGACCATGAACATCACATCACCAACTCTACGGTCGGGATAACTCTTTTTCCTGGACTAAGTTGTGCGAAGTCGATCCTCTATAATCTTGACCTTGTCCAAGGCCTCCTATACTAAATCTGGACCCAACAACCGAGCCTTCCCCGAATCAAAGCACCCAACTGGCGACCTGCACCGTCTACCGTATAATGCCTCATAGGGAGCCATCTGAATGCTTGACTGGTAGCTGTTGTTGTAGGCGAACTCTGCAAAGGGCAAGAACTGTGATCCCATGATCCTCCGAAGTCTATAACACAAGCGCGGAGCATATCCCCAAAGATCTAAATAGTACGCTCGGACTGCCCATCCGTCTGAGGATGGAAAGCTGTGCTCAACTCAACCCGCGTACCCAACTCATGCTATACTGCCCTCATGAAGTGCGAGGTGAACTGCGTACCTCGATCAGAAATGATAGACACGGCACACCGTGAAGACGGACGATCTCACAGATATAAATCTCTGCCAACCGCCCCGAAGAATATGTAACTGCCACAAGAATGAAGTGTGCTGACTTAGTCAGCCTATCCACAATGACCCAAATGACGTCGAACTTCCTCTGAGTCCGTGGGAGTCCAACAACAAATTCCATAGTGATACGCTCCCATTTATTCCTGCATTTTTACCATATAAATAATTGTTAATTGCATCACATGTAATTTTATAATGATTTTTTATTTAATTTTCATCATCTATATCCATATTAAGCTTTAAATATTTTTGATATATTTATTATAATTATATTTGCATCCTAAGGCTAAAATTGCATATTTTGCAATAATAGCCTATTTATATGCATAATTACATTATTTATACAGAAAATGACTTTTTACATTTTTTGTAATTTTGAGTAATTATTTTAAATCATTTTCATGCACACATGATTTTTTTTTTACTATTAATTATTTTTGTATAAATTATTTTACTGATTTAATTGGGTATTTAAAATCTAGCCATTTTTCTTAATTAATTTCGGACCTAGCCCAATTACACCAGACCAATACCCCAATACCCAATACCCAAATAGCCATTAACCCAATCCCTGTACCCGTTTAAAACCCGACTTAGCACCTTCAAATCAGGACCGTTGATTTCTAAAATCAACGGTCCACAATCATCCTACCTCTTTAACTAACCTAACCACCTAAACCCTAATCACTTCCACCTACCCTAACCCCCGTCACCAAATACTCTCATCTTCCTCCCCCTCTCTTATGAAATCCTAGTGCCTCAATCCCCATCTCCCCTTTGATTCCAACCCAGAAATGGAATCACTCGGTGATTCCTTACCTTGTCTGGCCCCATTTCCTCACCGGGTACCCATTTTTGGTGTTACCTAATTTGCTTGCCTCAAATGGCAAGAAGATCCTGTAGAGATCGAACCCAGGCTGGTTCAAATCTCTAACCTACTGATTGTTTCTATCTATATTCATCAGCTTTTTTGTGTATGTACGAATATATTTCGTATCTTTCACTGATTCTTACTTAACCCTAAGGTTAGGATTTTCAGATCTTTCCAATTAAAACCAACACTAATTTTAACCTTATTTTTTATGTTATTCCGTATAAATCTGCTTTTTTTTATTAACTCGTTTTACTTACAAAAATTTGGGGTTTCAAATCTTCTTAATCGAACCAGAACTGGTTCGGTTCTATGAATAACCCCTGTCTATGTTCACTTTAACAAAATATTGATTTTTTACTTCTGTTTTTATCGATTTTGTGGCTTACCTAAAATTAGGGTTTCGAACCTTTTATTTCAGGTCCGGATCAGTTTGATTATGTGTTCTATGAATATGTTCCCATCTACGTTCATCCTATAAAGCATGTGACTCTTGCCTTTTATCTCTGTTGATTTTATGGTTTTACCTAAAATTAGGGTTTGAAATCTTTTACTGAGATTTTTACTCTTTCCTTTCTCGTATGGTACTGATATTTTCCTTATTCTGTTCGATTTACCTTACTCTCATTATTTTTTTAACTTATTTTTCCTGGCATCTGACTGTTGATTGATTTTTATACGAGGATTCCTTATTTTGAGTGGTATTCGCCTGATTACTAGCTATTATGCCTGTTAATTGACAGAACTCTGACTTAAATTGATTCTATGTTTAACGTCTTTCCTTATTTGTGCATGTTTGATTTTTTCCCTTATCAGTCTGCCTAATCGAATACTATTTAACACCTTTCCCCTCTTCCTTTTAGATAGGACTCATACTCTCATATTCTCACTAAAACTTAGTTCTTTTACTCTGATTCGGTGCTCATTGTTTCTAGTCTTGGCCGGCTGAAAGCAAATGCCAAGTGATTCTGGAACTTAACTGCTGTAGAATATTTACTTGCTTTCTTGCTTAAATGGTAAGCCCTAGTCCCTTGTCGTTTCATTCTCCATGTTTTGATAATCAGATTTACTTGAACAACATGTATTGAACCTTACTTTCAGCATGATTCTACCTTTTATGCTCCTATGACTCTTTTCTAATCTTATGGTTAATACTGTTAGTTTAAGATTTGCTATTTCTGAATAATATGAATTCTCCTACAAGCTAGCTTAATGTTTAACTTGTTTCATGCACTATTTGCTGATCTTGCACCTGTTCTGAACTTAGCATCTTTATGATACCATTAACTTGAAATTTTTTTATTAATCCTAACCTCATAGATTTCTAGGGTTACTTAATGTGTCCTGCCCAACTTGTTCAACCAAACTGTTTGCCTTAACATGCTTCTGTGATTAAGCAATGGTTTTCCTAAATGTCAACATGCTCACTTAGTATAATTAGCTCTCTTTGAAGCTATGTACTTTGCAAACTTTGCTGTTTTCTGAATGCAATTCTGTGTTCTAAACCTTGTTTCTTCTGAAATCAAACTGTTTTGAAATCTTCCCCTATTCCTTTTTATATGTTGATTCTTAAAACCTCCACTCTTAGTCCCTTAGGTTCTCAACCACCCCAGTGTGAGCACTGCTCAGGGTCCATATGAGACTCTTGTGAACTCTGACACACTGGGAATTGGTTCCCAATCTCTTGTGAGCTATTTTCTAAATGTGTGATTCTGGTGTGAGCATTGCTCTGGGTCCCTGAGGCCCTTGGAAACTTTGACACATCAGAAACCTGGTTTTAATGTGCTATGGGTGAATCACTATGCTGTGCCTCAAAATTGTTATGGTTGGAAGGTCTGGTTCCCATGTTTATTTGGGCATAATGAAGGCTCCCTATAATATATCTTATTACTATTGTATAATTCATTTGCTATTCTGGTCTGTAATAACTTTGTAATAAACAGATCTGGGGATATTTAGTAAAGTTGGGGGATTTTCTTATTTCCTTTTGTTAAACTGGGTAGAAATACTGCTTATAGGGTTTCAGCTATGCTGTTAATTCTGTTCATTTGGTAAAAACTGTATGAGTTCTATATTTGTGCCTAGAAATCCTGCCTATATGACTTTCGTTGATAGTATTAATTCTGAGTTCTATATTTGCATCATTAGAGATCCTGCCTATAGGGTTGATATTATAATGGCATTAGAAATCCTGCCCATAGGGTCTATCAATATGTCTAACAGACGTGCATTAGCAATCATGCCTATAGAATCCCACTATTGATTTAATTGTTTTCTAGCAATGTGTACAATTCCTGTATGTATCACTGCTCACTAGATGCCATGCCTATAGGGTTAAATAAATTCAATAATAGATACCATGCCTATAAGACTAAAATCAGTTTCATTCTAGAAATCATGCCTATAGGATAAAAAAAATCAATTCAGATGATAGATGCCATGCCTATAGGACTGAAATCAGTTTCCACCCTAGAAATCATGCCTATAGGATCAAAAAATCAATTCAGATAATAGATGTCATGCCTATAGGATCAAAATCAATTCAAATAATTAGAAAGCACGCCTATAGGATTAAAAAGGGAAATAAAACATGTATCTATAAAGTTAAAATCAGTGCTACACCTAGAAATCATGTCTATAGGTCTGTAACCATTAAACTTATAGAAATCATGCCTATAGGATTCCATTAGTTAGTTCTGAATTCAATCGCCATTGACAATCACTTAGGCAATATACCTGTAAGACTTAATAATAGTTCTGGGTTTATATTTGTGATGTATTACTGCCTGAAGTGCCCAGATTATACTGAATAAAGTCAGTAGGCAAACAACAGGTCTTAACACTCGCCTTAATAAAACTGCCTCTGCACTCTGTTTTCTCACATAGATATCCTGCCTATAGGACTTTAAGGTTAATAAAGTTTGCTGATTCGATTGCGTGCATTTGCTGTTTTTTGTGTGGAGGTCAATATGAGCCTATATTTGATTTTTATCTGAAAGTCCTAATTGCTTTTGCTTGTCACCTAGATTTTTCATTTTTTAGCAACATAGGTTGGGTCTAGAACTATCCCAAATAGAGGTCCTAATACCACCAAGGCCATAGATAAGGGACGAGTAGTGCACACATAGGGAACGAGCTAGAATCAACTAGAACGCTTAAGTAACAACTTAAAGATAGTAATCGGATAGTAAGGAGATGATAGTCCGTGTGCTAAGTACTATGAGTAACACCCCGACTTGAGGGAGTTACAAAGTATTGCACAGGGTGATCCTATAGGCTAAAAAACTTAGCCCCCCCCATTCCTGTTTTAAAATAAATTGAGTACTTTATTTGTCCAAATTTCTTTCTTCCCTTAGACTAATTAGCTTAATTTAATTTCGGCCTGGACCTACCATTGTGGACCTCGAGGGGTGCCTAACATCTTCCCCCTCGAGGTAACTTGAGCCCTTACCCGATCTCTGGTGATGTAAACTGATTATATGAGTTATCTTCCCTAGGTGCCCTAACACACCTTAATCCGTTAGGTGGCGACCCTCTCAATTCCATTTCCCTACCCTCTCAAAATAGGAGTTGTCCCAAAAATGTCGAAACCCGATTTCGCGAGAAAAAGAGGGTACGACAGCATGACGACTCTGTTGGGGACATTTTTAGGCTCTTACCATAACGAACCTGTTTTGTGAATTAGTCTTTAAACATGTCTTTATTATTATGTTAATACTTGCACACCCCTTCCCCTTCCCACTCTATGTGAATTTATTTTCCTATTTTCATTCATTTATGATTTCTCTTCCCTGTTTATTACTTTTTACTATAGAAACTGACTTGTCTCTTTGTTTTCTTTCATTAATGCCTTTACAATTATTAAATACCGCATTTTATCATTTTTCATCGTGCAAATACTTGACAACATGTTATTTTGTTTTTGCATAATTCATGCTCAACATCATATTCCACTCGTGCGTAATTAATATCATAGCAACACTTGATGAGTGTCTGCGCTCTTCCTATATCACCCTTCTTGAATTTGGAAAGGCTTATTTGTGGTAAAACTAGTCGATCAACGGTGCTGTCGACGGTTCCATGCCTTTCCCCCTTAATTTGTCCGCTTGAGGGTACCGGTCTAGACCTCTATAAAAATCTTACTCTGATAATAACTGTACATGCATCATGGTCAAACCTATCCTGGGTTAATATGTTATCCGCATAATAACCCTTTAAGTAAAGCCTTGTCCAAAGTCCATGGGGGTTTCCATAATTCCAACGGACTCAACCACGATCTGTGCATTATTTGGAGAAATAAATGCCGATATGCTAATCGTTAATGTATAAATAGTCGAATCCGGAGGTGGAAAGGGTCTAACCTTGTTTATTTTGCAGAAAATGAGGCACGAAGTCCCCAGGTTCAGCATGGTCCGAGATATACCACCATTATTACTAGATTGGTGGGAGGACCTTCCATCAAGTGACAAAAATCATGTGAAAAGGGTCTTCGAAAACTTACCTTCCTTATTAGACATCCAACAAAACATGTTGATTGAAGCTGCTACTATGTTCTGGGACGGAGAAAGGGTTGTATTCCGTTTTGGAAACATAGAAATGACTCTTCTTTTGGAGGAAATAAGGGGATTCACTGGACTACCTTGGGACAGTCCTAGTTTATTGGTACCGAAAAATCGCATCCCCAGGGGGTTTCTGAAAATGATGGGCTTAAGAAAGAACAACGACTTGGTATGTTTGAAGAAGTCCTACATACCTTTTGACTTCCTTTATGAACGATACAGACATAACAAATCTTACCGTATCTTTCATGACGAGTTCTCCATCACCTCCTTGGGTTGGATTCATCGTAGGGTTTTCATGTTCATCGTCTGCTTTTTGGGTATGATAGTGTTTCCAAGCAAAATAGATAGGATTCACACCATAAAATGGTAACCAAAGCTTTAATGGGGGGAATCGAGGGAAAACAATACACTATTGTTCCTATGATTATAGCAGAAATATATTGGGCTTTGGATCGTTGCCAGAAAGGGTTCAAAGATTTCGAGGGTTGTAATTTGCTGCTACAGATTTGGTTGCTGAAACATCTCAAAAGAGACCAATACTGCCAAGAGTTTCCACGGATACCATGGAATGATCACATAGCTTTCCATCACCCCAAAATAATGACCTTTATCCCATACAGATTTGCTCAACCAGAGAATGCTACAATATGGGTACAAATTTTTGATAATTTGACCGAGGACCAGGTTCATTGGATGTTCGAGTGGTTCCCTACCAGTGAATTCATCACCAGATCCAGGGATGTTCCTCATTTGGTGTTGATCGGGTGAAGGGCATACACCCCTATGTTCCTATCAGGGTCATGAGACAAGCTGGTAGAAAACAAGTCATACCGTGAGTCTCCAAAATGAGTCACTACAGATCATGTTTTCAAGATGATGACATCCCGTACAAATGTGAAGATCCACACATATGGCACTTGAAGGTCATTGTGGAAAAGGACAACATCAAACCAGATCGATACCACACAAGGCATGTGTATTTCTACCCATCATGGTTAGATGATAGCATAGCAGGAATAGTCGAGCCAACGGTCGGTCGAGGAAACAAAGTCATAGATGAAGTTGCTGAAGCACATGTGAAGTATAACAGACTGCGCAAAAGAGTTCACGAGTCCGAGCATTTGGAACAACACAAGATCGATATGGAGGCAATCAATGAATGGAGGGAAATGGCTACTAGGTCAACGGAAAGGCTGGAGTATCTGGAGCAGGGTCTAATGGAGTTAGAGGGGAACATGAGGAAAAGAATCATAGACTGCCAGAATGCCGAGGGTAATGAAGGAGGACATCTAGCAAGGGCATACCTACTACTGGTCATGCGCGACCTTGGGAACCTGATCAATGGAGCCAAGAACGCCAAATCTGGAGAAGGTCCCTATGGGACCAAGTAGATTAGGTTTATTTATTTTAGAATCACTTTTCGAATGTAATAAGGCAAACGCCATTACTGACTTATTTTTATTGTCGTTTTAGATTCGTCTTATTTATTACATTAATTAAATGAGGCAATTATTGGCTTTAAATTTCTCCAAATATACTTGTAGCTAGGCCAACCTCGGGCACAACGAGGCTCTCAAATTAGGACGCGAATTTACATTTCCACAATATGTGTTTAAATACTGCAAATTCTTTTCCAGAATTCTCACTGACTTGTCTACCTTTTTATTTTTCTTTCTTTTTGATTATTCCCATTCCCCAAGGTTGGTTCACACATACTCGCATCATCATCATATCACACAAGATCCAGAGGTCCTCCACCTCCTCGTCCTCCAAGTAATCCGAAAAGCAAAGGAAAATCTAAGATGGACGATATGAGTGGTGTCAGGAAAGACGACTCTACACATGCTGAGAACGTGGAAACTTCCGATGGTCGGAGTACTCCAGCACTAAATGATTTGGTCTTGCGGCTAGAACAGAAAATACTTGAATTGCAAGGGGAGCTGAGCAGGTCCGCAACTTGGCAAACCTCTCCCTCACCCTAAATGTCCCAGATATCAACCAACCAAACACCCAAAACCCAGTACCTCCTCAAAACACACCAAACCAATGTCCACAAAATCCTCCCGCACCCCACCAATATGAAACACCTCCCCAAAATCCTAATCCTTTACCCATACCTACACCCCCTCAACACCAGCATCTCCCGACTCAATATCCGCAAACCACTTATCACACTCCTCATAATACCCTACAACCTATCCCCGATCCTCAAAAGTTAACCAATGATCACCACTATACCCAAACCCCCGACATTCATCAAAATATTCCCATATATGTGGAAATCCTACCCCGCTCCACTCAACCAATCTCATATACACCAGAATCCACCGAGAAGGACCTCCTCATTAAAAACATGACAGAAGAGCTCAAGAAGCTCACAATCCGAGTCCAGGGTGTTGAAGGAGGTAAAGGAATTGAAGGTCTGAATTATGAGGACTTGTGCATTCAGCCAGACGTGAAACTGTCGGAGGGTTACAAACCTCCTAAGTTCAAAATGTTTAATGGAATGGGCGACGTAAAGTTACATTTGAGAACCTATTGTGACAAGCTCGTAGGGGTTGGGAAGGACGAAAGGATTCACATGAAGCTGTTCATGAGAAGCCTCACTGGAGACGCCCTATCTTGGTACGTAAGTCACAATCCCAAGAAATAGGATAATTGGGTAAACATGGCATCGAACTTCATCGATAGATTCAGATTCAATACAGAAAATGCACCGGACGTCTTCTACATACAGAATCTCAAGAAGAAGCCAACAGAGACTTTCTGGAGTATGCTACTCGGTGGAGGTCAGAAACAACAAAGGTCAGGTTGGCATTAGAAGAAGAGCATATGAACAAATTCTTTGTCAGAGCTCAAGATCCACAATATTATGAGAGGTTAATGGTCATTGAGAATCACAAGTTCTCCGACATCATCAAGCTCAGAGAAAGGATTGAAGAAGGTATCAAAAGCGGAATGGTAACAAATTTTGAAGCACTGCAGGCCACGAACAAAGCATTACAATTGGAAGGCATATCAAAGAAGAAAGAAGTAGGTATAGTAATGGTAGCCCAATGTCCAAAATCTCCATTCGTATACCAAACACCTCCACCCACATACCAACCTTCACCTCCTAGATATCCTCAACCCACCACCGCCTACCACACTTATAACGCCCAACCAACCTACTATGATTCACCTACAACTCGTCCAAACTATCAAAAACCTAGGCCCAATTTAGGTCGCAAACCACCCAGACAATACACCCCTATTGTTGAACCCATCGACCAATTATATGAAAGATTGAAGGCCTCCAGATATGTCACCCCTATTCCCACCGTTTCCATGGAAAACTCCTCCCAGTGGGTCAACCCAAACAAAATATGTGCATACCATTCCGGCATGAAGGGACATACCATCGATGAATGCCGCACTTTGAAAGACAAGATTTAGACACTACTTATCACTGCACCGAGCGTGTCAATGAAATTGAGAAAGATAAATAGTGGAGCAGAAAAATAGAAAGCATACTGTCATGGTCGGGGTATGAACCCGGCAAAGGACTTGGGAAGAAACTCCAAGGCATTACCAAGAGAATACAACTGAAACATCATGGTATAACTTTTGGGCTTGGATATTCGTATACCTGGAAAGAATATGATGATTGGTGGCTACCGTGGCATGGTCCATAGTACTCTCTTGAACAACCAATGCGCATTTGAGCCAATCCTCCCATCAGGACGATACAATATGGGGATCCGAAGAAGAAGAAGTGTTGAATGCGCTGAGGAATTTGTTTTTAGAAGATGATGATATGGATGTTGTGTGTTAGTTGAGGAGGAGCAGGAAGAAGGCCTTACCATTTAGACAGTGGAGAAGGGAGCATTTTCAAAAACTGTACCGCTACACCATCAAGGGCCCGACGAGTCCCGAGGTAGCATGGCTGCTAGCATCGTTTATTTCTTGAGCACTTTGTTTTAAACAATATTTTCAGTATTTTAATTCGGAAAGCATTATTTTAGTTATTGAAAATTGCTTTATTTGACATTTTTATATTTACCAATGGCTTGATGTTTTACTATTACTATAATTCTTTCATATCTTTCTCTCTACAACATTACTATTTCTTATCTTGATGAACCAACACTGTGACATGTAATGAGACAACGCAACATAAGGACAGTGAATCGGAGGAAATAGAAGAAGAGGATGTAATACCTGAGGAAATTATCAAACAAGTTGAGAATTTTGAGAACAAGCCCATGTCCAACCTGGACGAAACTGTGATAGTCAATTTGGGAGATTCCGAAACCATCAAGGAACTCGCATAAACATCCACTTGTCATCGTCAGAGAAGGAAGAATACACTCATTTCTTGAAAGATTTTGAGGATATTTTTGCATGTTCATACGATGATATGACAGGGTTGAAGCTACATCGTACAAAGCTGTGACCAAGAAAGTCGCCACAGATTTTGTCAGAGATCGGATTGTTTGTCGATTTGGGGTTCCAGAGTCCCTCATCACTGACAATGCCGCAAATCTCAACAGTGATATGATGAAAGCCATGTGTGAAACTTTCAAAATCAAGCACAAGAATTCCACAGGTACATGCCTCAAATTGTTACATCCCGTATTTTAATGTTAGGAATCGTCGAAGTAATAACATATGAGTTGGAAGGGATTAAGGTTATACATAAAGATATGGGTGTAAGACCCTGTAAGTTTGAAGAATTTCGGAATTATTATATATGGGCTTGATATGTATTTTCTTTGAAGTAAACCATTTTCGGTAAAAGTTGATAAATACAATTTTGTATGATTTTGATAAGTTTTAAGCTAAATACATGACACACGGGAGTTTATAAATGAGGTTTTATTTATTATAAGAGTAGATAGTATTTTATCATAAGAAAATTTATCCTTTTTCCGTTTTGAGAATTTATTTCTTTATTGTAAAGATATAAATTATTTTCTCACAAGAAAAGAAGGTTATCTTTTTACCATTTTAAGAATTAAACGTACGAAAATTTATACTCTTTATATGAGATTAGTAAAATTAGAAGTTGAAAAGAAATATATGTATTTTTACATGAATGTTTTAATGAAATAATAGTGGATGGGCACAATTATTAATAATGTGTTATTATATTTAGTGTGTAAGTTATTAAAATAATATTAGTAGTTACGAATGTTTATTGATAATTAAGATCATATATTATGTATGTATGGTATGTTGATTAGTATTTATGAGTTAAGTATTTTTATGACAAAAAGGTTAATTTTTAGTGATATATATGACAAACCTATATAAATGAACTACCAACTAATAAAACGTGGTTGTTTGAAATTGTGAGTATATATTTAATTAATAATGTAATTTTATGTAGTAATATATGAAAGCATAATAAGTTAAAGATACTATAATATTGACAATATATATACACTGGATTAAAACGTTGTTTTAATAATTAGATGATTATTAGTAAGATAGACATCATGTGAATGTGGGTGTTGAAGTATGTACATTTAATAAAAGATGAAGTATAGTTTTGATGTATTCTGTAAGAAAATAAATAAATAGGCGGAGCAATTTGAAACGCATTACTACATAAAGAATACACCAAAAAGTAAGTATGTGAATGTAGTGTAGTGATGATAGTTTTTAAATTGATTACATAAATTATTATTATCAGTGTTAGTATGTGACATGAGATAATAGTGTTACTAATGACTTGACATTATGTGTAAATTTTACATAAACCACAGTATCAATGTTTCTAATGATTGTTAATAGTGTGTGAATTTATTTTACTATATGACCGTGATAGTATGATGTATAAAGTATATTAAAAAAAATTAGTAAAATTTTAAGTATAAAACAAATTCTTAATTATGCGGGTAATTGATTAATTAGCGGGTAACGGGACATTACCTAATTACCTAATAAGTGGATAAAGATTTAAATTTTCCATCCCCACCCCCACCCCCACGTAGCAGCATGCCACTCCTTAAGAAAATGACTCTTAGTCATTTCTTATTAGGTGGCCACTTAATTCATTACATATAAGACACCTCAACTCTAAAACATACCATAAAAACCACAAAGAGAATCAGATATGAGAGATAGAGATTAGTAAAATAACTTTGTTCAAATGATTGTCCGAGAGTAGTGGCACCAGTTATTGGAGAGAGGAGCAGCGCTGAACATTAAATGAAATAAGAAAAGAAGAAAACATCAGGCTGGCTTTGCACAGTAGCTTGAAGCGCAAAACAATTGAATTTTCTTCCTAAAACTCATAACTGCAGTTATTTCTTCCATCCCATCTAGTCATAGTCCTTCATATTCAGTTTCTCATCCAATTCACCATTAGAGATGTATTCCTTTATTTGAAATGAAACTACTTTCGTTCCATCAAATAGTCAGCACTTCATATTGGAGCACACTTTGATATTTGAAGGTTATTTCTTGGTGTTGGATCAATCTTTTCAGGCTTCAAACATTGTCATAGTATACTATCCAATATACAACAACAACAACGAACCCAATGTACTTCCAGAAGTAAGGTATGGAGAGTGTAGTCTACTCCCACAAGGTAGAGAGGTTGTTGCCGATAAAAAAATCGGCTCAAGTATGTTAAGGCTACCCCTTCTTTCTTTTTGTCATGATCTAAATTATACTGAAGAAATGAGAAAACACACAATTTCCATAAATTACTCTATTCATAGGAATACTTGGGGTGTCTATATTCTTGATTCCCCATGTGAATTATTATTATCTTCTGTTCATGGGTCCCAGAAAAATACGTATTTGATAATGTTTATTCGAAAGACATATTGATTTTTATGGAATTCTAAGAAAATCTTATTAATGTATTTCTTATGCATTTATACATGTACATTGACCCATGACTCAGACGGCGTTATATATACGTATGTATGTATGTATGTATGTA
>ML403855.1:0-88469 GCA_005239525.1 Nicotiana knightiana | reverse complement strand
ATATATATATATATATATATATATATATATATATATATATAACATTTGCTATAACATGCTATAACTACATATATAACATGCTAGTATAAAACTTTCTTTGGAAATTTTTAAATATTGTGCAAGTAAGCTAAGTAGGAGCAAAGTTTCCGGGTTTCCCCGAAAGGGAAAACTCACCTCACTCCTTAACTATGTAAGTTTTATATGTTTTATATTCTCTGTAATATCTTCCCCTATATGTAAATTACAAGTTTTATGTTATGATTGTCTTTATGTAAAAAATCTTTTTAAGTTCTTTGACATGAATCTGTTATACCTAGTAAATGGTTATTCTCTTAATTTCTTAATAACTTCGATGGATTAATTCCTAGGCATTGAAGGGTTATTATTAAAGTCAATTTGATAAGAGGGCGCTTTAAATAGCCATGACCAGGGTGTGGTTAAAGAAGATAGTTATTAGGAGTATAGATAAAGAGAAAGAGATGAACAGTAAAACAGGGTTCATGACTGGACAGAGTCCAGATTAAAAAAAATTAGGGAAGAAAAATTAGAGAATTACTTCATAGAATTTACATGATTAATTGAGTAAGAAGAGGTGAGTAAGTACCGAGTAGGACAGTACAACTATAAGAAAACAACATTCTTAAGCAACCCTCTATTCATGTAAACACATATATATAGCGCAATCTTATGAAACAACATAGATTTTACTATTAGAAGAAAATCTATGTTATGATATCAGACGAAATATCATAAACCCTCATTTATTTTTGCATCTGAGTAGGTTATACAGTATCATATATATATATGAAGCGCTAAGAACACAGGTCGGGTTGTTTTAGGGATTGATACATATATACGGCTATCAAAGTGTGTGTGTATATATATATATATATATATATATATATATATATAGTATATAAGCTATATTCGATATAACATTAGCTATAACATTAGCTATATTCAAGATAGTTTTAAATTTTTTTTTTTAAATTTTCTATTTGTCCCTATACATATATCTGGATCATTATATAACACACATAATATATATGAGTGTTATATATATATATATATCAAATAAGTATTAAATAATTTTTATTTAAAAGCTCTTTATTATTTACACATACAAATATTATTAAATTTATATTTTAGTTTGTATAAAAGCATTTTTCCCACCGAACTCGGTCGAAAATATTGAATTATAAGTATTTCGGTTGGTTAATTAAATATATATAATTTTGTCTTGGTCTGGAAACAAAAAATTCAAACTTTCCGACCGAAATCGATCAGAAATTTGGAAAAGTTTTAATATAAAATTATTTTTGTACATTATATACAAGTATGACCGAGTGTTGGTCAAATATAGACTAATTTCTGACCGAAATAGGTAAGAAATTCTATTTTTATTTTTATTTTGCTGTGAGACTATTATTTTCGATGTCAGAAAATTTTTGTTGACTTTTGTGATCGAGAGTACTGTTATTTCCGACCGACTTCTGCCGGTTTTTTTCCGATCGATTTCGCTTGGAAGAACGGAAAAAGCTTGTTTTCTAGTAGTGACAGATCTCTATTTATGTATGTGAAAGGATATGAGCTCAACACTCCAAGAAAATGATTAATGGCGTAATTTGAAACCTTTATAAATTAAACATTTTCGAACTTTAAATTATACTCGACTTGAGATACATTAGGTTTCTCCCAAAACTATTCTCTTGTATGTGCTATAATTTTTATTGACTTGAATGTGAATTAACGAGTGTAAAAGTTGGATTATCAAATTGACTTGACTCCACTAGTAGTAGTATGTGAAAGAATTTGAGCACTAGAACTAAAATCTTAAAAGAGAATGAATGAGATGACTCAAATTCTTTATACACTATCAAAGGATGTGTTGTGGTGAACGAGACTGCTCTTCTCTTAACCAGAGGTCTCGGGTTCGACGTAAGGAGTCTTTTTTTCCGAATGAGGCCCTACGAGGCACGAATCTGAATATAGTCGGACTCCAATACGAATACCGAACACCGGATAAGAAAAAAAAAAAAAAAAACCTCTCGATACATGCCCGTACATACTGAAGTAGTACATCATATATCATTGTAACTCGGCAACTTATCATATGATTGTCATTTGTAATGGGGGGACTTATTTTCTTCATTTATTTATAGTCACAGCCAGATGAATGGAGGGAAGTAAATTGATAGACAAATTGATCCCTATTTTTGCGGCTATATATTTCTAGAATAGATTTTCAATTCGTCCAACATACATCAACTAAGCTCTAATTTTTTTTTTAATCTCCAGAATATAATTTTCATTTTGAGCTTTCCACACCAACAAAATGTTATTGTGAGTTATATAATTCATTAAACATGTACAAAAGGCATCCTAAAGCCCTATGAACGTTTTGAGCTACTCCACTAATTACTCTTAAGGTTTGGGCTTAATGCTCACATTCTTTTAGGAAAAAATAAAATTATATAGCCGCTCTTAAAATAATAGCCAAATATATACACAATACAAATTTCATATACTTTTGCGACTAGTGGATACAAATAGTTTTAGCCGCGGGCTAAAAGTGATCTTTGCCCATTCTTTTACAAGGTTGTCAGACCAATCTTTCAGCGAGCATATTTTTAGGGATAAGTGCACAAATAATTATTCTTAAGGATGCTATTTAGAGATTAACCGGTACTTATTTTGTCCTGACATTTTGAACTAAAAATCGTAATTTCAAGACAATTTAGAATATTTTTGTTCCAAAAAATTGAATTGAAAAATTAAAATTCAAGATGCATTGGCTAATTCTTAATAGCAGACCTTTAAAATCGTATCATTTCTACCACATTTTCATACTCGTATCCATGTATATTTCATGTTCTTGAGGGCGTTGAATATTATAATTTCTTATATTGGATATAAAAAATTCATCTTCCCACTTCTTGCATTTAATAAGGTAGACAACTAGGCTAAGCTTTTCAATTGAGAATTAAGAAAAAAAAGCTGCTCTTTGCAATTGATATTAACTAAAGCATTCTTTAGCAATCTGGACGTCCAATTAGCTTTCAAACCCAAAGCACAACAGCCCGGCCCAAACCTTTTCATCGGAGGGCGAAGTGCAGCAATAGTCACTTTTAAACCCGCTATTTAAAATACTAGTTTCTATTACGTATTTCACACGTAACACCCTAACCTAAAGTAAGTAGATACGACTAATAGTGAAAAGTGTTCATGCAATTTATGTCTTATGAAGATGCTAAAAACATCACTTACCATGTGTGCTTTATTATCAACGTTGCTTTTAAAAACTCCAACAATAGAGTTTTTGCATTTTTTTTTTTTACTTTAATCGATCCAACGATGTTTATATATGATGATAAATATGAATGTCACTCTCAAATTAATTTAAAGTACACTGTACATATCTTCGTAATACCCTGTTAATAGATTAAAAAAAGTTTCAAATTACATACAAAATAGGCTAGATTAGATAAGGAAAAAGAGCATATGCTAAAATTGGTCGCAGAAGTACCCTACATGTACTTCCTAGTAATTCTTTTATTTTTTTTTAAATAGATGTGCGGGAGGTTTAGTGTACTTAAAATCATAATAAATTTGAATTTTGTAATGTGTTTTTCTCTAATCCAAGTAGATACTTAGTAGCCGATTTTTGTTTAGGCACTAAAATCCGCAGGTAATACCTAATCAGAAGTCTATTTTTACTCAATTTTAACAAAAATAACTGATAAATTTATGTTAAGATTAATGCATATGAGAGTATAAGAATCGATTAATATTTTGATGATATTTTCGTTGTTCAATATCTTACATTTTAATATTCGCGTTGCACGAAGCTCCAACATGAATTGTTAATCAACTTTTTTACACTTTGTGAGTTTATTTGATGTTATATAATTTTGATTATAATTAGTTTTTTAAAAACTTTTGGATATTACAATTAATTTTTAAAGTTTTGAACGGATTATTATTTATGACGTTAAATTCAACTACGAAATTTTACTCTTCTTGATTATTTCGACGCCTAAATTTTCTTATCCTTTCAAATAATTATAATTAGTTTAAATAATTTAAATCTGTTGTGGAGTTTAAGTGAGATAACGAAAAATTTAAAGAATATCACGATAGATAGCAAATCATGTACGGATTCATTTTCACCTAATATTTAGGAATTTATCGTGAGTACGTAATAAATACTAATCCAACTTGGACAATATGCTAGATAACATGATAATTTATAGACCATAATTTCCAGTTCCATCCATTTACAGTCAACTTGGACAAAGATGTCATGGCTATATTTTATATATATATATATATAATTATAAACCTCAATGATCTACTCAAACATAGGCCTAAGTAATTAAGGGAGCTTTGACATCTGGATTTTCTTCAACGGAAGTTGTCAAAGGGAATACCTTGATATCTTCCTCGAGCAGAACATACTTATAAAGGTTATGATTATCATTCATATAGTGATTTTCTTCTCCAAAACACAATAATGCAGAATATAACAAACACGCAATGGCACTTCCATGAGGAGCAACAACTCATATAAACTTAGAACCATCGCTCATATTTTTAATATTTTTCTCCACATTTGAGGAACTATCAATGTTGCGGTTTGGATAGACTAATATTTTGAACGCAACATCAAAAAATTCATCAAATGCAATGTACTATTACCCGTCCATTGTTGTAAATTTCCCTTTCGATGATACTTAATAGATACTTTTCTCCTCGCGAGGCAATTGAGTAATTGAAGGATTGCGTATAAATCTTCGTAACACGCTATGGAAGACAATAACAATTCTAGGCATAACTTTTCGTGTTTAAAATTTATTTACATGTCAAAGATCGGATCTAAGACGTACCTGGTGAAGAGAGTCTCGTTTCAAAATTTCTTCGATACTGTGAAGGCTCTATGCGTATCCACACCGAGACCGATCCTTACTATCAACTCTTTGATCAATAAAATTCGTAAACAAATTGCATGAAAAATAAGCTGAAGTTTTTTCTCAAAAAAAAAAAAAACTTCAATGTAGATGTAATTGGACAAGAAACTATTTTTCTTGTCAAGAACCTTCTCTTGTTTTTTTCGCTTTTTGAAGACAATCTCTATTTCTTCTAGCTGAATGATATCTATATATATCATTAACCATAGCCTTCTTTCCTTTTAGGTTAAGGAAAAGGTTATACGATGACTTTCACGTAGTAAGCCCAAAGTTCTTAAAACTGGACTTGGTATAATTTTCTTAAAAAATGCAAATCCCATTCCTAATAGGAATATGATGAAAGCCACGTCCAACATATATACATAGTATGTGTGTATTGATAATTATCTTAAATAATAATTAACCAAGAGATATAATTCAATATACTATTCTAAATAGTAAAATCCAATTTGCTTCTAATATTAATTATATCCTCCGTGCTAGCAAAGAATATAATAATATTTCATTTGGACTAATAACTTTATTTATTTGACTAATTAAATTTTTTAATTTAATTACCAAACAATAAAATAATTAACCCTCAAAAATTAGAACACTCGTTAGTGTGCAACCCTATAGGTTCAATACTAAGCCGATAGCAAATTGACTACATCAATATACTAATCAAGGGTGGCGTCTAGCAACACTCCTTAACAACCGGATAGCATGAAGTATACAATTTACTCTCAAGAACCCATAGAAGAATAATGTAGTAATTCTTTCTGTCCTTATAGCTCTGTGTCATTGATCACGCCCAACTATGCCTTATAAAAAGGGCAAAGCGGTCACTGTAAATATAATCCGATTAACAAGTCCGGAGTCGAATTTCACAGAGAATTAACCTATCAATTACAACTATCAGACCCACACAATTCCACGTAATCAACTTCCCAAGATATATAGATATCAGATTGATTGTTTCCTAACTAACTATTACTTAATGAGAATGTAGTAAATAAGAAGTAACTAAGAACGGGTTGTAAACAATAATTTGAATGATCTAAGGTTATGATTTTTCCTATTGTCGGAATCCTTTCCGATATGTTTGTTATAAATTTGCCTAAGTCTTCTCTATCGATCATGTGCACTCTGACTGTCGTAACTCTCTTCCGAGTAATTAAAACAATATACTAGACATATTCTCCCGAATTACGCTAGCTAACTTTAATTACATCTCACTTAGATCGCACCCAAGGTTTCGTTATCCCTCATCCCACCTTTAAACCCTTCATATTGATCCCTCATATACGTCAGGAGTGATATTGTTCAACAACGACCTAAATATGCACTCTCTCCTGAGTAATGCACACTAAATAGGAACAACTAATTGAGGGCCCTTCAATCAACAACAACAAGCATATAGTTGAACAAATAGAGATAAAATTATGGCAAATCTATATTAAAATAACAAGAAATTCATCCTTCAACGGGTTCCATCAAAACCCTAGATTATAAGTTTAGCTACTCATACTAATGCAAAACATAGCACTAATATGATTCATAATTCACAATTAGAAGTAAGAAGAAGAAGATATAAACTCTAAAGAATTGCTTGATCTTCTCCCCCAAGTTCTTGCCTCCAAATTTGTCTAAAACAAGCCTCTTCTAACTTCTGGCGAGTTTGGGCTCTTATAGGTTTAAGTTATTTCACCCATGCACTGCCTTCCTTCGCGACCAGCTGTGCGACCAGGTTCGCGGTCGCAGACCTGCATTTTTCCTTCTTTCTTGTTTTTCTCGCTCTTTTTCATCCGGGCTATCCTTTGATTGGCCTTGTATGTTCATAATGCCTTCAAAACACCTTTTATCTTTCTCCTAGCTTGGAGTGGCTCCTGCAAAATATAAATTTCTCAATTAGAGCATTTTGTTATCTTTTATCATTCCAACATCAATAAAGTGTGGTTAAATTAGAGTGTAAATAGCTTCTAAATACATAATTATAGGCTACTATCAACACCCTACACTTAAACCATTGCTCGTCCTCGAGCAATAAAACCACACTATACATGCCTAATTTCACTAAGCAACTTCCCTAATCATCATACCAAGAATATTTCACAATGACTAACTACATTAGTGTAACATCCACACCTCAAGAGTAGACTCTCCCTAGCCACGCAATGTCCCTAACCGGCCCACTTACTCTAAGTCAGAGGTCCAGATTTACATCCCTTTCATGAATCAAGTGCCCGCTCACCACATAAGAGACTTATTTCATAATCAGTACAATTCACGCACACTGAAGATTTCAAAAGAAATAACATTCGCTCACCCTCAGAAAGAACATTCTTGTGCCACATAAAATGCACCATGAGCTTGCCCGTAGTGTACTACTCTACTAATCGATCTCGTTTAGTCTAGGATCAATTAGGACTTGATTTGGATGTAATGTAGGCTGCAGGTCGTGTAGGATAGACTTAGATATAATAGTGACTACATCTCCCTAAGCACTTTAACACATATATTTTAACGTTCAAGCCCATACTTATGTCAAACCACAACTCCACCTTCACATCCATATGTATTACCCCATACTTATTTAAGCACAATTATATCAAAATCCACCACCATCAAAGACTATTCTTCACACAATACAACTTTTTTTTTCAATTCAGGTGGCTTTTAGTATTACTTTTCAACAGTGCACATTTCTCCTTATTTCATCAGTTCCACTCAAAAGCCATACCGACCACCCCACACTTTAACTTTTACATACTTCATCACAATTCAAGTGCTCATGAGAGGTGACAAGGTTCAAATAGATGGATCATTCAAAAATTGGGTACGACTTGTATTGTGGTTGCCAAAGAAAAAAGTTTACAGGCTCAAAGGGGTTAACTATGGCATATAGCAATTCGGTGGGTGGATTATGTATATATATGGTTCAACAAAGAAATGCCTATATCACTTCCTAGACCAAATAAGACTACCATTTACTAAAGTAATCTTTAAAATTATGTATTTTAGTGCTATTTGATCGACCAACATTGTATTCATACTTTTATAATAATATCGATATAGATAGATATATATATATATATTTACCATTTATAATATATTTAAAAAATTAGTCATTTCACTCAAACTTTAGGACTAAGTATTAGAACATAACTTTTGAATACAATTTTTGAATTTTAGGACACAATATTCTGAACTCCAGGATATCGTGTTTTGATATTTAAGCAAAATTAGCTAATTTTTAAATATATTATAAATTATGAATATACTTTAAATAAAATATTTAAAAATGGCTAAGCGGTGTAATTTCCACTTCACTGGGCAGTGGGCACCCATTCGAAGGGCCCGAACCGGAAACCTCTCTGTACGGAGTTCTAATCTTCCAAACCTGACTGAAATTGGGAGTTCTACAGTTGAAAAATGGACGCAAAATCATTGGCAAAATCGAAGAGAGCTCATTCATTACATCTAAATAAGAAGCATAATCCACATCATGCATCTAAGGGTTCTACCGCTGGTTCTGGCACTTCTACTGCCGGTGATAAGAAACCTACTGGAAAGCAAGTAAAGGAAAAACCTAAATCGAAGCTCCCTTCGAATTGGGATCGATATGAAGAAGAATATGCTTCTGATTCTGAAACTGCACCTCAGGGAGGTGCAACTAAGGCAAGTGATGTGGTCGTGCCGAAAAGTAAAGGAGCAGATTATGCGTATTTGCTTTCCGAGGCTCAGGCTCAGTTTCAATATTCTTCAGAGAGTATTCCTTTATATGATGATGTTTTAGATGGTAATGCTTTGTCCCAGAACTTTTATGTATGCATACTGCTTTTGGGCATGACTCAAGAGCAGTCTCCCGCATGTTTAGATTTAGTAACATAGTTATAAAAGTGATGTTACAATAATTCAATAATGAAATAGTATCTTGGTTGTACTTTGTCTAAGTTGTTGATTTTTACTAGTTTACCACCTCAATGTAATGCTTGATAATGTGAAGGTTTGGCTTCAGTTTTATTGCAACTTAAATTCATTTCTCAGTCATACACTACGAAATTTTGGGCAGACTGCGCGTGTTTCAAGTCTTTCTGTGGATCTGCCAGTCTTGAAATTTCCTTTTGCAAAGTTATAGTGCAGTGACTCAATATCTTTTAGACTTTTATCAGGGGCTTGGTGCATTACTCTCTGCCAAAGGGCAAAGCAAGTTGTCATGGATAGCGGAAGACAATTTTGCAATGGAAGATAAGGCACCTCCTCCGACTAAGGTGATTTTTCTAATCTCAATCCATGGGTGTCTTTGGTCTTATTTTCTGCTGTTATTTTCTGAATTATAAGGACAGAAATTTGGGATGCCGATACCATTCTTTTATTACAATTAATCTCTGTTTTCAATGCCACAAACATTTAGGTTAGGCTAAAAACTTCTATTACAATAGTGTTGTTCTTGATTCTATTGTTTTAATAGAAAAACCGTGGGAAGGAACAAATGAACTGTAATTTTTCTTGTAAGCAAGGAATTTATTCCTCAAACAACACTTCATTATACCTACAGTTATAAGAACTTAGCTCGAAATTAATCATGGGATCCACATTATATGGATAAATCAAGTGAAGTATCTAAGTCACATAGATTTGCCATGTTACACCATAAGCCAAAAATAGAGGAATTTGTATTTGAGCCTATGTACTGGTTCAGCTCGTTCTTCGAAACAATTCTGATTCATCTCCTTCTAGATTAACCCAATATATATAGAGACAGAAACTGTGTTGCCCCGACGGCTTTTGTTTAGTTGTAAGGAATCACAATACGTTATGTTGAGTGCACATCACGGGTTTGAACGCTGCCGCTGATAGAAGCCTGGTACTATGTGTAAGTAGGGTAGAGAAGTGGGCCCATACTCCCCATGTGTTTTAAACTTGTGACTAAGGTCAGTCCAGCTAGCACAGGGTTTTGGTTATTTAAAAGAAAATAATTTATATTACATACATCTGCTTTATTTTTCCACCCTCCTTTCTTAGCCGCGTAAAAGGGTACTCTATACGAACATTGCATAATCAAGTTAATCCACAAAGCCTAAGAGACAAACACATAGCTGATTTGCCACCACATATTGCAGGAACACAGATTAATATGTTCCTCATGACTTTCACGTTGATAACATCGGTCACAAATGGAAACATTTTTTTTTGCAAACCTATAAATATACCAAAATTTTGTAAGATGCTTAAAAACTCCTCTAAGATCAGTGACGATCTTAGACCTTTAAGATCAGTGATGATCTTCCTTCACTTTCAGCTTTAAAAACTCCTCTAACATTTTTTTTTGCAAACCTATAAATATACAAAACTTTAATATCTCCTCGCTTATACCTTTAAGATCAGTGACGATCTTCCTTCACTTTCAGCTTATCTATATGATTGCATCTCTTTGTATATTTTTCATTTTCTAAAAAAGGTTGATGTTTCTGTCTCCTTTTTTTTTTTTTTGGAGAAAGATTTCTGTCTCCTCATTTCTTGGCAATACATCTGGATTTTCATCTCCAAGATATCTCAGTTACCTCAATAACTCCTTCAACTTTCTTTTTGTTTCCAACTCTGACGAACTTCTTTGGTCCAGCCTTGTCCATGTCTTGCAACTTGTTCGGTATATGAACCTTCTTCTTGTGGGTTGCCATAAGCTTTCCTATTCCACAAGCTGAGAATTTGGATGAATTGCTATAATAACCTTAGAAGGAGGATTAAGTAATTAGGATGCATATGTATGCCCCATATTCCAAAATTTTAAGGACTGAAAATGTCACGTATGTCCTAGTTTGTTAACTAGAAGCAAATTGTTGGGCGTACATAGCAGTACCCACTACGACCTTATAGTAGAGAGTGTGTGCTTGGTGTTAAGTTTTCCATATTGGCTGAAATAGTGCGATATTGTCTCCTTATATGGTTTTGGGCAACCTCACCTCATGCGCTAGCTTTTGTGATCTAGTTAGGCACGACGTCTATTTTCTTAACATGGTATCACTATCAGAGCCAGATTCATCCTCGTTCTTGGCTTACGCAAGGGTGTGCTCCAAATGTCCAGTCATATGCGTGCGGCAGGCATTTTCCACATTGGTTGTAGAATGGGTTGTTGTCCTCATCTAATGACCTAGCTTTCAGAATTGAATTAAGCCTAAGGTTAGTATTGGTATATACTCCCTCAGCTTCTATTTATGTGAATCTATTGTTAGTATTACTATATACTCCCTCAGCTTCTATTTATGTGAATCTATTTGATTGGACATAGAGGGTAAGAAGGAAAAAAGAAAACTTTTGAAACTTGTGGTCTTAAACGTGCCATAGCATTTATAAACTTTTGAAACTTGTGTTTTAGATTGTATCGCTGTAAAAGCTTGTCATAACGGGTATAATGCGAAATTTAAGTTAATTGTTTCCAAATTTAGATGGGCCATTCTTTTTGGAACGGACTAAAGGAAATAAATTCATATAAACTGGAATGATGGGAGTATACTTTTATATATTGTTCTACTGTATATTTAGAACTTAGGAGGATGAGTCTTGGTGCAACGAAGTGTGTCTACATAAGCCAAAAGGTAGTCGGTTCAATTACACCCATTGGCCCCTGTTGCCTTCGTCCATGAGCATTCTCTTTGCTATTCTTTGTTGTAAGGTCATCTAAGCCCGAGATTTTTGGCTTTATCGTGGTTAAAGAAAAGCCAAGCCTGAGATTTCCAGTGAGAAGCATAATCTTTAGCTGATTGTTAGTTGTTACAGATCTTTCTATATCAGTATTAAGTTGTGACGATTCTAATTAGTAGTATAATCTTGAGATAATCATTACATAATTTTCCTGCTATGTCATTTTAAATTGTGAAGATCTAATTTTTTTTCATTTGGTAAGATTTTATTAAAAAACAGTATCAAGCTCTGGGGAGCTAGGCTTGAATACATCAAATTCCTAAATATTCTAGCTAGTCTAGCACATCATGCAAATTAAAAATAGTTTTCCCATCCTTCGAGGAATACAGCTTTAAAAACAGAAGCTGTAGTATGAAGAAGAGGTGTATTTGCATAACCTCCTAAATCAAGCTATGATTGAATAAAATCCACTCCTTTACGTTTGGCTTTGTAACATGTACCTTTTGCTACACCAATATTTTCCAACTATCCACAGATGTATGCATAAATTAACTATGCTTTATTAGATATACTAACAGTTAATGACTGCCTTATAAATTAAGTGCCAAATCTATCATTCTTTCAATGGACTGTCAAATTAGACATGCTTTATGTGTTTTGGCTCAATCAGTTGACAGTAAGATTATCCGCTGATGAAGGCAAGAAAGTTATTTACATGCAAGATGCTTGCTCACTAGCTATTCCTGATGATGTGATGTGTATTGACGTGCACTATTGCCTGTGTTGATAGCCAGATGCTAGACGACCATGTGGTTGAACTCAATGATAACTATGCCACTCTTATATTTGCAGGCATCATTTCTTTCACTTGACCTGCATGCTCTTTCAGAGCAGCTTGAAAGAGCAAGTCTATCAGAGAGGCTTTTCATTGAACCAGATCTTCTTCCTTTGGAACCAGTATGTACTTTTATCTATGATTTCCTTCTATGTTATATCTCCCAATTTTAATGTTGGTTAATGGTTATATATGCTGGAAACATGGGGCCTCTCATTTAATTGTGATGCGGCAGTCTGTTCATAGAAAAGTCCTGCATTAGTATATATGATGCAAGATGAATCATCAAAAGATATATGGGTTCCTCTCCAGCTACTCCAAAAAATTTATTATGTTACTGCTTCAATGTGCTAAAATAGCATAAAATGATTTCTCGTATTATATAGCATGTATATTTAGTGATGTGTTCCATTATTGAGTTTTTTCTTTGTAAGGCTTTAAATTCTAGTCAATTTCCTCTTTACCCTGCAAGATAACCTTGTTTTCTATGTTTAGTCGTTTTGGGATATCAGTTATAATACCTTCTCGGTTGCTTAGAATGTGCTGCAATCACACAATGCCTTTCTAAACTATCATGTTGAGTTGAATGCAGCATTACCTCATTTCTTCTTTTCATTCTGTAGTTTGTGTGGGACACTAAAATTTTGGCTGTTGTCATATTTAATGACTGTGTATAGTTACTGCTTGAGACCGTCTTGATGTTTGTGACTCCAGGTTGTCCATTGTAAATCCAAAGAAGTAGGAATTTACATCATATATAGAGTATACTAGAGTTCAGAATAATCTGTACCTTTCTCGGCCTTCTAGCTAAGATAATCAAATCCTTTATAGTTCAGAATGTTCAATTTTTGTGTAAAATTTTATTTTATGAATTCCTGTAGGATGTCTTTGTAGTATCTCGTAATCTAGTCTAATACATGTACTGCATAACTGGCAGTGCACCGAGGCATCGCAAGCAGCAGCTGAAGAGAAACGTCAAGGGGATCTATCTTCAAGCAAGAGTTCAACCGCAGAAAAAGATTCCAATTCATTGACCTCCACTGGTGTCTATGAAAGCAACAAAAACAGACATCAGCATTCTGAATTTTCGCATCTGGGCACCACAACCAGCAGCAGTTGGCATCAAACTTCAGCTGATGAGTCCTCTAACCCTTTGAGTGCCTATGAGGACGAGGCTGGGAAATCTGAAGGAGCTGGAATAAATGATTCACGACTGTGTGCTTCAGAATTAAACACAAGTTCTGCTGCGAAGAAACCGTCTGCATTTAAGGCAACAGCTGCAGAAGCAGAGCTTGACATGCTTCTTGATTCAGTCACTGAGATTGAAATTTTTGAATCCACTAATGCAATTGATCAGTCTAGTACTCCTTGCTCCGTGGCACAAGCAGGAACACCAACTCCATTATCAAAAGGGACTTCATCTAGGTCGGAGGTCTCCAGCCAGCCCAAGAGAGACCATGATTTGGCTAAACCTGCAATATCAGATTTCGGTCTGGATGATTCACTGGATGACCTTCTCAGAGAAACATCCACGGTAACTAACAAAAATGATGGTTTGCCATCTAATGAGGTAAACTCTAGTGCTGGTCATACACCCTCTGCTTCTCAACCTGTCTCCAAGAAGATTATGGATGATTTTGATTCATGGTTTGACACATTGTAACTGAACTTTGGAACGATGCGTTGAGGCTCTAATAGTCTCATGTTACATGTTTGGGCTTTTCCCATGTTAAACTCAAATCACAGCACGAAATATCAAATTCTGATTTTCAGCGCTTCTACAACTCGTACTAAAAATCCAATTTGGTCAACTGAAGCTGTGATACCGAAGTAAATTCTCAAGGTTTTGTTTATTGCAAGGATCAGTAGTCAAATTGTGGAATTTATGGCGATCAGTTCTTTGTTTCTTGAAGAGAAACCCACTAGTAACCTCTAGGGAAACCTATGGTGCATCTCAGTTATTGCCCAACTCTCAAGTTCTAGTGAAGAGCTTGAAAGCACCCTAGTCATTTCCTAATTTGTCCCAATATGGAGAGGATTTCTAAAGCAAACTTTCTACATTTGAACTATGCACCAGATTTTTCTGCTCTTTTCTTTTTCTTTTTCTTGTTTTGAGAATGAAAAACGAAAGAGTATGAAGAAATATTTTCAAAATGAGCACCACCTTATGTTTGCCTGCTTGATCCTTTCTCCTTGAAACCCTGTATATAGAAAGTGGTCTACAACAGTGATGATCTTAAACAACTGTCAATTTCTGCTGGAGACGTTTATTAGTCAATGAATATATTCCAATTCCAATTAGTTGTAATAAACTATAAGAATCATCAGTAATTATTTTGTTTGACCCGGTTTTGTTGCATTCCATTATTAACTAATTTGAGAAAAATCAATTGGAATGATAAGATCCAATTACAACGAGATTGGGTGTGTTTTGTGTGACAAAGTATTTTTCACGAAAATATATTTTATGGGGAAGTTATTTTATAGCAGAAGTCATTTTTTGAGGAAAACATTTCCACTTGTCTTAGAGAAAGACAATATTTGTTGCTCAAAAATATTTTGTAATTTACTTTCCAATTTATTAATAACAGTGCTGATCTCTAATATATTACTATGATTTTTAGTTAATATTTCCATTCACCAATCAAACATCAAAAGTAGTTTTCGCACTGGCTTCGTCATACCAAACACGCTATTTGCTGCAACCTTTGAAATTTGAAGATAGAGATGGAAGATTTGGTCATTCTCCCCAATATCTTATGTTTGTTAGGTTTCCTTTTCCTTCCCTTTGTTTTATTTTATAGTTTGGCAGACGGCGTTGTGGAAAAACGTAATACATGTCACTTGTTTTAAGAGTGGGGACCCGAGAAGAAGCACTATTCACTAGTCAACAACTCAAACAAATACAAGTAATTAGGAAATTATATCAAATAATATAACCTGCAATCACTATTCTCTTGCCTTTTTTCTCAGAAGTAGAGAGTAACCACTAGCCAAATTATGATTTCCAAAAGATCCAAATCTCAATATCACAACTTCATAGTTTAGAAGCCACAACCAGCCAATATACCCACGTTGGGGTCCGATTAAATTTCGATTCGCAACGGGAAGTCTCACGTTGAGTGTAAAGCCCTCCCTAACAAAGGCGATTTTCGTATTCAGGGACTCTAACCCGAGACGTTAACGATAAATGAGTACTTACCACTCCACCACAACCCTTGTCGGTGCCAATTGAATTCTTTCTCTATATGCAGCCTGCAATTTATTAAGTAAAAAAGCAAAGCACCAATCAAGGCGAAGGCTAAAACACAAAGCCTAACTATCTAGAATGCAATTAACTATTCCCGATTTTATAATTGAAACCATCCGTAACTAATATACACCACAACAACAACAACGCCTTAATCACACCTGAGGGCTCATCTCTCCATTTGAGCTACCATAATTAATTCGTACTCCGTTCAAGAATTTCCACATCTACCAAGTTTGATTTATTTGGCAACGGCCAAAAAGGGGTAAAAGAAAGAGAAAGAAAAAGAATTTAACTTCAACAATTAGTCGAAATAGTAGCAGAGAAAGGAAAAAGAAAAAGAGAAAAGAGAAAAGGAAAAGGAAAAAAGAAAATCAAAGCCACAAGGCTCCAGCTTGTTTCAATACAGGAGTCAACTCGCCAGTAATATGAGCAGCCATAATCCGATCCAATCCACCAAACAATTCTCCTCCGACGAACACCGCCGGCAACTGCAAACGACCACCCTCTTTCCGATCATCACCCCCGTCGACGGCGGCGACAATATTCTCCAGCTCATCAATAACCTCATTCTCATCTTGTTCCTCAATGTCATAAATAGCAGGATTAGCTCCCAAACACTGCAACAAACGTTTGACAACATGGCTCATACAACAACCTCGTTTACCAACAACTATAACAGCGTTGTCTTTAACCATGTTCTTCAATTCATCTTTTGAACCTTTGACATACATAGAAGTACTACTGCTGCTGCTGCTGGTACTATGATTCATTTGGTTAAGGGGTTTTGTATCTTTTAAGGTTAAAGATAAACATGATGACTTATAAGGAAGTGCTTGTTGCATGGTCAAAAACGTAATAATAAGAAGAAAAAAGAGAGGTTGTAGCTATGATTTTCTTTAGCTTTTTGATTCTTGTGTAGCTTAGATATTGTACATAGAGATATATAGGATTACATGTAGTGTAGGATCTATATACATAAGTTGGATGTGAATATATATACGAGATGTTGTAGGTGGGGGTGGGGTGGCGTGGGGGTGGGGTGAGGTGGGGTTGCGGGGTAATAAGGTGGTGGGTGTCAACGGCAGTTACGATATAATTCGCTTAACATAAGGTTGTGGCTTACGTTAAAATATGTCATCACTTGCCTATGCTGTGTATCTAAGTGTGGGTACCATTTGCTTACATTATCCTTAGGTAATCCTGATTATGACCTCTATTGTCGGTTTTATATATATATATATATATATATATATATATATATATATATATATCGGGTGCAAAAGCGATGAAAATTATATATGGATATAGTTAAGATTTAAGGAAATATTACTGTTTTAACTTCTATGAACTAAAAATATAAAAGAATCTCATAACAAAATAAATTAATCACCTGAAAATAAAACTTGCTACTCGATACAATAGGTTTGGATTATACTGATAGTATAATAGTTCATTACACTATCAATTTATAAAAGTTAAATTCAATTTAGATTTATGTCGCTCATAAATGAGAAATTAGTGGCATTATCTCTATAGGGATTGACAAAAAATTTCAATAATCTATCTATATTAGTATTGGGTAGTCGAGCTTTCGGTTGAAGTTTTGATTGTGAGTTACCATGTAGATAAACTAATCTAAAATTTGGTTGACGTACTAATTACTTTTGGATGACTATTTAATTATTATCCCATAAGAAATGGTTGGCCTAATCTCATATTCTCATGGAAAAAGGTGTTTACTAAGTTAGGTCATTTACTGATTTGCGCTTTAATTTACCCATTCAAATTCAAATGTGACATACAAGATACCCCATACATTATCTATCTTTAATTAGATAATGATGATTTATCGAGACGAATTAGTTACAATTTCAATAAAGAAAATGAAAGAGTATTATATATAAATGTTAGTTTAAAGAAAATGAAAGTGTATTTCCTAAATTTGGATATGGATTTCTTAATTTGTCAGTATAGTATTATATATTTTCAAATTATATAAAAAATATTACTAAGACTTTATTTACTCAAGTAGAAATATGTAGAGAATGTTTAAGAAATTATAGTCAAAAAATTGCTTGGATAGCTCAAAGGAAAATGATATCAGGCATGTCGTAAGCTCAAACAATATCCAATAATTAGTAGGCATAAAAAATTGGAAACAAATTAAATCATGGATTTAACTGTTTATAATTAATTAGTTCTACAAAGCATTATGTTGCATCATTCCTTGACGTCAGTTATTTCGTTTTTATCCTTTTATTGGCTTATTTTGATGTAGATTTCTGTTTATGACACTTCTCTAACTTTGGCTTTCCCCTTACCTCTCTTTGTGAAAAAAAATATTACTCGTATTTGATAGAACATAAAATTTAATAAAAAATATATTTGAAGTTTATAGTCCAAAATGACCATAAATATTTACGTGTAAGGTTAACTAATTTTTAAATAAAAAATAAAATATATTTCGTTATTAAAAAAGTACACATCAGTTGAGATACAAGAGTACTCTTTGAATTAGTCCCCAGATTATCCGATAAGCAAGAGGTATAAGCTTAAATTACTTGTTGGTTGGCCGTCTTCCATTTTTACTTGGTATAACAATATAAATTTTAAAAAGGTGGAACTAAAATAAGGTGCTGGCTTAAAAAATTTTAAAAAGAAATTTTTTTAGTGAAAGACTTTGCAGATTTTTGTAAATTTTTTTCTCAACGAACACTAAAAATAATATTCTTTTGCTTTTTAAGAAAAGGTAAAATCTGCTTTTAGATAATTTTCCAGCTTCTACGAAATTGATGTTTGATTGAAAGACAGTTTGCAAAAAAATCTTATCTGAAATCTGTGCATTTTGTTTTATCGTCATAATGTATGTAGAAACTTTAGATTATAGTACATAGGTTTTGATTAGTGGATACGATCTCTCCTCCCTTGATCAGTAATTTTATATTTGAATTTTCGAAATGAAAAAATTCCGATATGAAACATCTCTCTTTCTTAAATTCAAATTAATCAAAATTTCAATATAAATACTATATTATATAGGAAACCTTATTACCCTCAATGTTGAATGTTTGATATAATTATATTTAGTATACCTAATTACCAATTCTATACCATAGTATATTTTAAGGGTACAATTAATGCATTGTATATCCCTCCTTAATTTAAGGTGCCATATATCCCACCCCTCCCAGTTATAAAGACAAAAACTTTAGCATACGGGGCTGAAGTTCCCCCAGTTACACCGGGGAACTTCAGCTAGAGCTGAAGTTTTTGTCTTTGTAAATGGGGAACTTCAGCATACGGGGCTGAAGTTCCCCAGTTATAAAGACAAAAACTTCAGCATACGGGGCTGAAGTTCCCCCAGTTACACCGGGGAACTTCAGCATACGGGGCTGAAGTTCCCCCAGTTACACCGGGGAACTTCAGCTAGAGCTGAAGTTTTTGTCTTTGTAAAAGGAGAACTTCAGCATACGGGGCTGAAGTTCCCAAGTTATAAAGACAACAACTTCAGCATACGGGCTAAAGTTCCCCAGTTTACAAAGACAACTTCACGCTGAAGTTTGTAACTGGGAAACTTCAGCTCTAGAGCTGAAGTTTCCCAGTTACAAACTTCAGCGTGAAGTTGTCTTTGTAAACTGGGGAACTTCAGCCCCGTATGCTGAAGTTTTGTCTTTATAACTGGTGAACTTCAGCTCAGCAAGGGAAAGGAGAGCTGGAGTTATTTAAAAAGTGGGTACAAGTTAAAAGTTTTTATAAAAAATGGGTATAGGTTAAATGGGAGCGACCAAATAGGGTGCCCCGCGCAATTTTTACACATTTTTTTTCAACATAGATTGTAGTTTTATTGTAGTATAAATGTAGTAATTTTGTAGATGCCCTTAAAAACAATACAACTTTATACAATACTTAAACTGATTTGTAGTTTATTTGTAGAAATTTTGTAGATGAAGACAAAATTTTATAGTCAACATTTTTTTTTTCAACATAGATTGTAGTTTAATTGTAGTATAACTGTAGTAATTTTATAGATACCCTTAAAAACAATACAACTTTATACGATACTAAAACTGATTTGTAGTTTATTTGTACTTTTTTGTAGAAATTTTCTTAGATGAAGAGAAAATTTTGTAGTCAACATTTTTTTTCAATATAAGACCAGCCCCGTTTTTCCCTTCCCCTTTCTTCATCTTCTCTATTCCTTCTTCTTCTCAAAAAATACAGAGATGAGACCCATTTTTTATAATCAGATTTTCCCCATTCAATTATAGCATGATTGGGATTTTGGACATGATTGCGTGTTGTTGCTGAGGTATTGTTCTATATTTTTTTTGTTTCAAATTTGAATTGAATGGGGCTAAATCAATTAGGAGATTCTGTTCCTCATTTTTAGCGCATCATATTAGGAGGATTCTGCGCTATTAATTACTAATTAACGGATGGTATTAAAATTATAGAAAAAATATGGATAAATCGAGTAATTTACATACTATACATATATTTAATAATAAGGTTTCATATATAGTATAAGAATGGAAAAAAGAGACTTTAGATTGTTGATAGGCCTTCATCAATTAATGATGATTTTGTACGAAACAAGGAATATTGATTCTACTCTTTTGAGCCTTTGACTCTATAAGAAAAGAATTTCGCAATAATTTTTTTAAAGGAATTTAAAAAAAAGAAGAAGAGGTGTAGACATTAGAAGCACATGGAGCATGACGTAAACAGTTAGAGAAAAAAGGAGAATCGATAAGCGGACGGTGCGCAATGAAAACGTCAGCTAAACGACACCGTTTATTCGGAAAACATTATGTAATAGTCGACGTCAGCGCTTATGGGGATGACATAAGCAATAGATAGGATCTAGAGGTGGGATGGGTCCCACGACGTGGCATTAACGATGTCGCTCCAAAATAATTTAAAAAATAATGTGACGTACCACGTAGATGATGACGTGGACGTGACCACAAATACAAAATAATGTCCGCCACTTAACCCGTACGTCCTTTTGTTCTCTACTAGTATTTCATAATTTTACTTGTGGAATTTAAATTATGATAAAGATTTTTTTACTCTTAATTAAAAATCTAGGATTCGACCTAACTTTTTCTCAGCATTGAGCAAACCTTTTAATTTTATATATATATATTAATAATTACACTACAGAGTACTGATTATTAGGGAGATATTGGATCCCTCCTATATTAGACAAAGCTTGTTCCAATTTATTACTATTACAAACCAAAATATTTCTAGTTACTTCAATTTCTAGGATGTTTGCTCAAAAAAGTCTATTTACGGAAATATTGTTGTTTTTCCTAAAAAAGTTGGTTTACGCTCCTTCCTTTGCCAATACGTCCGTAACCCTATTTTGTTCTACGTAGCTGTGGTTCACTACTACTCTGGCAATACTTTACTAGTGATATGAAGTGTACGCGATGCGAATACAAATTAATCACAATCTCAAATCGGATATTAAACACTGATGTGAAACCTAAAATAAAAACTTTCTAAAAGAGCTTGTACTACTAAGATACTTAAGAAATTAACTACACATAATTTTTTAACGTGATACAAAAAATAAAATTAATTCTTTAGGCATGAGATGATATAGATGCTCCTTTCTCAATGAAGCTTTCTCATATTTCTATTTCTAGAATTGTGTTCTTTCTAAGAACATGACTACTAACGGAATTGTCAAGTGATACGTAATAGACCAATTTAGTCGTATTGTTGCAAATTGTAATACGGTTTTAATTAAGTACTACTTTTCAAATTTCAATTAGAGTTTTTCAACTCCCATATTAAATAATTTTATGCATGGTCCTTCCATCGGAAGAAGCTTTTCTCCAAACTTTCTTTATTCTCTTCTTCTAAAGCTTGAATTCATATGTACGTCCATAAAATATGAATAAATATTAATTCCGAACTCATTTATTAGCACTTGAGGTCACTGTTAATATTCTGAATCCGCCTCTAGCAGCATGCTGTTTAATTGAGCTTTTAATTTATGAATCTTCCCATATCCCTAATCTAACTTTAAAACAAAATGATTTGATTATCACTTGCTTTTGGCCTTAATTCCGAGTTTGGGAGGAAACGTTTTTAGTGAGTAGTCAGTAGGTGCCAATAAAGGTTAAAAACTACTTAACTTGCAACTAGGAAAACCAAGTTAACAGCGTTAAATAGGTAGAGTATATGTATAATAATTGAAGAAGTGATGATAAAAGGTTGTGAAGAAGCATTGCAGCCATGTGTACGGTAGAGTCAGGATTTTAACTTTATGGATAGAACAATAAATTCAAATGCTAACAGTTAGAATTTAAATTTAATATTTATATATATTTATTAAATTTCTTAATATAAATACATTATTTAATAGAAAATTACTGAATTCAACTGAACCCGTAGCCGAATTTCTAGCTCCGCCCCTATGGCAGTGAACCTGATCTACATTTCGTGATGCTCGTCATTTCTGCACTCCAATAATCCGAATATTGCAGTAGAGAAGAAAATGACATATATTTAATTTCTTACCGGTAACACCTATTAATTCCCTTAATGAGGAAAACGAAATGATAGCGACCCATAGATTTAGTATTCATAAAATATATTTCATTCACTATGCTTCATAGTATATGTTACCGTTACCATCGGGGAACAAACATTTCTTATGTTTTAGCATTCTGTAAATATGTTTAATTGTAAGAAAATATATAATTTCTTGTGATGGAAACTTAGGGTCCACCAAATTGTATAGAGAACTTGGTTCTCTATCAATTCTCATAGAACACACATAATAAGAGATAAGTAAATGACACATAGAGTTTCACATGGAAAACTCCCAGCTCATGGGATAAAAATCATGACCTACACTCGTAGGATTTCAACTTCACTACTGAGCAAACTTCATATTACAAACTATTGTAACCTAGGAATTAAACTCTTAATCCCTCACTCGCTTGTAATAACTCTATTACAAGCCTCTTTGTAATAACTCTATTACAAAGCTCACAACTCGACTAATACTAGCCAAGACACAAACACAAGGTTTATAGTTTTACAAATGGTTTCCTACACAATGCTTCTAGCTAAGATAAGAAGGAATTACAAGTAGATCACTCTAACAAAGTTACAACACAACTAAGGACATATGGTAACTTAGTGCTGGAAACTGGTCCTTTATTTTGTTGTTCCTTGTTCTTGAAGCCTTGAAGTCACTTGCAAGATGGAAATACACTTGAGAGAAGACTTGTTGATTTTTCGGATGTGCAAGTGTATATTTTTCCTTTGCTTCATGTTGATAATATGCAAGTGATGTCATTTGGATGATGCAAGCAATTAACAGGTACAAGGCATTCCCCATAAAATAACTGCTGCATTGTTTGCACCGTTCCGTGTGTGCAGAGGAACAGTTGCAGCGATTTTACAGCTGTGGGGAGTTGACTGGTACAGTCAGCAAGGGAACTAATGTTCATATGTTCCCTCTATCGCTTCTTTGACTCTAGTTGTTGGAACATGTGCCCGACTTGAGACTTGTTGTTCTGGAGCACTTTAAGGATGTGTAACAGGTTCCCGATCTAGTTCTTATCATAAATTTATTAGATCATAAAAATATAAAAAAGGCACGTAACTTATCATCTTGTATCTTTTGTATAATTTCTAACACTATAAAATTATTTGCCAAAAACAGTGCTAATCTGCACTTGAAGCCTCAAGCTTGACAAGTCCTTTAGTGGAGGAAGCTTCTAGAGAGGAGAAGAAGAGAGCAGTTTCAGACAAAATGAAAGCATTTGATTCATTAGGTATTGTGCAGGTTGTTATATACAGAACTCCACTAACCGACTCACTAATTAACTTAACAAATGGGGCGCTGCCACATCACCCTGACTAACTACTGCTAACCAACAATTAACTAACAGCACAAATACAAACTAACAATACAAGTCATAATACTCCCCCTCAAGCTGGAGGGTGCAAAATGTCCAGCACACCAAGCTTGCCGAGAAGAAACACGTGTTGAGCTTGACACAACCCTTTTGTGAGTAGATCAGTTAATTGGTCTCGAGTATTCACATAGATTGTCTTGACAACACCATCTTTGATCTTATCTCGAATGAAGTGACACTCAATTTCTATATGCTTCGTACGCTTATGGAAGATGAGATTAGCTGCTATTTGCATAGCAGATATTCTGTCACTAAAGACCGTATCAAGGACTTGAATGGTCACTCCCAGCTCTTTGAACAAACCTATCAACCAAGTCACTTTCGCTACAGCTGAAGCCATGCTTCTATACTCAGCTTCAGCAGAACTTCTGGACACTGTCTGTTGCTTTTGAGACTTCCAAGATATCAAAGATTCTCCAAATTTGATTGCATAACTTGTGACTAATCTGCATGTATGTGGGCATGCAGCCAGTCTGAATCACACCAGCAACTCAACTCAGTTGCAGCCCCATTTTTCAGCTACATACCTTGACCTGGAGCATTCTTTAGGTATCTCACCATTCGAAGTGAAGCTTCCAAGTGTGACCTCTTAGGGTGTTTCATGAATTGACTCAAGGTTTGGATAACATAACTGATATCTGGCTTTGTAACTGTAACATACATAAGCTTTCCAATCATCTTCTGGTACGGCCTGTAATGGTACATCTCGCATAATGCCAGTAGCCTTGTTATACTCCATTGTGGTCAACCTCATATTGGTTTCCATAGGAGTGATTGCAGGTTTGGATCCACTGAGGCCCATATAAGAGATTAGCTCAAGTACATATTTCCTTTGATTTAACATAACACCAGCTTTTGATCAAGGAACCTCAATTCCCAAGAAGTATTTGAGTCCCCCTAAATCTTTCAGCTTGAATTTCTGATGGAGCACGTGGTTGGATTCAAGGATTAAATCTGCAAATCATCAACATAGACTAAGACAACCACTATGCCACCCTTATTCTTCAAGCTGAACAAAGAATAGTCATGACTACTCTGAGTAAATCCTACTTCAAGCAATGCCTCTGTCAACTTGATGTTCCATTGTCTAGAGGCTTTCTTTATACCATATAAAGATTTAAGTAACCTGCAAAACTTTTGCTCCACTTGTCTTCTAAAACCTTCAGGCAGTTTCATGTACACTTCCTCACAAATATCACCTTGCAAGAAAGCATTGTATACATCCATTTGGTATAAATACCAACCTCTGGATACTACTAGTGCTATCACAGACCTTACTATGACCATCTTGACCACATGAGAGAAGGTGTCATGATAATCAAGACCCTTTTTGCTGGCTGTACTCCTTGGCAACCAACCTAGCCTTGAATCTTTCAACTTCTCCATTGGCATGATACTTGATCTTATATACCCACTTTGAGCCCGGAGTGTTCTTTCCTGGAGGTAGATCAACAACTTCCCAAGTCTGATTGTCCTCTATAGCTTGGATTTCTTGATGCATAGCTTGAATCCATCTTGTATCTTTGACTGCTTGCTTGAAAGTCTGTGGTTCCACCAAGCTGGAATATATGGAAAAGTAAATGTAGTAAGTTGGAGTAATATTATTATAGGAGAGATAGTTTGCCAAAGGATATTTGTTGGAAGCTTTGCTTGGTGTTATGTAATCTTTCATCCAAATAGGCTCTTTGGACTCCCTAGCAAACCTTCTGACATGTGCTGGTGGTGTTGGTGTTTCTTCTACTTGTGACGTAATCTCCTGTGTTATCTCTTCCTGTGATGTTGTGACATGTTCATTCGCAACACCTTTAGTGACTGATTCTTCAGGCTCAAGGTCATCAATTGTATCAAGTGTGTGAGTTGTTGTGTTAGGTGTCTGCACTTCTTGCACTTTCTGATCTTGTATATTATCAGGCATGTCAGGGAACCAAGATTGATCTGTGTCTAAATTTGCAGTTGATTCCTTGAAAATCACACCCCTACTCACAAAAAGTTGTTTTTATCCAATTCCAGCAACAGATAGCCCTTCTATCTCTCAAAATAACCCATAAGAACTGTAGGTCTAGCTCTTGCAGCAAACTTGTCACCTCTAGGTACAGTGGTTGCATAACATAAGCATCCTATTACTTTCTAAGTGTTTCAGTTATGGAGATTTAGCGAGTAGCATTTCATGGGGACTCTTTCCTTTGATGGTTGCAGATGGTAGTCCATTGATCATGTACACATCAGTTGTAACACAGATGCCCTAGTAATTAATATGCATTTTGGACCGAAACTTTAAAGCTCTTGCTACCTCTAGTATGTGCATATGTTTCCTCTCCACACCATTATGTTGTGGAGTGTGTGTGCAACTACTCTGATGTATCACACATAGATCTTGCAAGAGTGCTTTACAATGAGAATTAAACTATTCTGTTCAATTATCACATCTTATTTTCTTCACCATAGTTCCAAACCAGTTATTTATCATCAAGAGAAAGTTCGTAATAGCAACAATGACTTCTGATTTAAGCTGTAGTAGATGAATCCATGTATAACGACTGAAATTATCCACAAGAGTCAAGAAGTAACGTTTCTTATCAAATGTGGCAGCAACCTTATAAGGGCCCCAAAGATCCATATGAAGAAGAGCAAAGGGAGTATGAAATTGCTAGTAGTAAACACTAGTCTAGTTTGCTTAGCAGTTGGAAAATAGGACATTTATTCAACACTTCACTATTTACAGCCCTCTTTAAATTCATATTCTTCATAGCAGTTGGTGAGGGAAGTCCAAGCCTCATATGCCATAATCTGTAGTCTTCTCCATTCACTGCAGTAGCCAACCTTTGTATATTGATCTTATTTCTGTTAATTGCTTCTCTCAAAATGTACAACCCAGTATTCTCCTTACCAATCTCCTTCACACTACCACTGTAAAGGTCCTTAAACAAAACAAAGTCAGGGAAGAAATTGATTGAGCATGAGAGTTCCCTGATTAACTTGGACACTGACAACAAATTAAATTTGAAGTCAGATTTACTAATGGACTCAGTTCCAAATAGGCAGGATTCACCAACACATGAGACCGTAGCCTTACTAGTCATTAACCAAGTAGCAATACCTATCACATTAGCTTGGACATCAGTATTGTCTTTGCTCAGGAGTCCTAGGATTTGTTTGTATTGATCTTCAGTAAAGTATGGACCTTTTCCAGCCAAAGTAGTCTGTAAATCAATAGATGCTGAAGGACTTTGGGACTGAACATCAGCACTTCCATCATTTCCACAAACATTACTCACAGCATTGATAGATTGTTAATTTTTAAACTGTCCTCCAAAATTGCCATTACCTCTACATAGCTGTCTACCACTGTTGCTATTATAACTTCTTTTTCCCTTTAAAATCTTCAGGATATCCTATGATTTTATAGCAGTTTCCTTTCTGTGACCTCTAAGTCCACAATGTTCCCATTGCATAAAAGGTTTTTTTCCCTTGTAACCTTGACCCCTGCCAACTTGCATGGCCGTTGAATCACCTTTTTCACTCAATCAGCTCAAGCTAGAAGAGGAATAGTGAGACTCATCTTCAATTACCATAGCATATGCCTGATTAAGAGATGGCTCATCGTATTTAGCAAAATTTGTCTTCTAGTTTGATCATAATAATCATTTAGGCCACTTAAAAATTGTAGTAACCTTTGTTGTTGTAGGTGTTCAACATACTCTCTCGAATTAGAAGCAGGCACCATAGCATCATACTCATTCCATAAACCTTTCAACTTAGTGAAGTAAGTAGAGACAAAATTTGTACCTTGAGATAAAGTAGCAATAGCTCTGTGAGTTTGAAAGATCCTCATGCGATTGACCTTATCAAATCGTTCTCTTAGATCTTCCAGACCAAATGAGCATTTGAAACATATGCAATTCCACTAAGGAGTTCTGTTGACATTGTGTTCATGAGTCACGAGAGAGCAATTGCATTACACGTTTCAACTATTCACGCAACTCTGTCTCACGTGACTCCTTTGTCAAAGTGCCAGTCACAAACCCGAGTTTTATCTTCCCCAATAATGCGATCTTCATCGTCATGCCCCAAAGACCATAGTTCTCATATCATGTTAGCTTTACAGGGATTAGAACAACGCCGGGAGTATCCAATGGACCAATGTATAGTGGATGTGTATAGAAAATTATTTTCTGCCATTAAAGAATACAATTTTGAAAAATCACTCAGTAAATGAAGGATCGATAAACTCGAGGATGTTGTAGATCACACTGATAAATTTGTGCGGATTATCAGTAGCTCCCGCTCTGATACCATGCCAAAAATAATGCTAATCTACACTTGAAACCTCAAGCTTGGCAAGTCCTTTAATAGAGGAAGCTTCTAGAGAGGAGAAGAAGGGAGCATTTTCAGACAAAATGAAAGCATCTGATTCATTAGGGACTGTGTATGTCCACTAACCGACTCACCAATTAACTTAACCAGTGGGATGCTGCCACATCACCCTGACTAAATACTGCTAACCAACTATTAACTAACAACACAAATACAAACTAACAATACAAGTCATAATATTATTTTACAAAACTTAAAATCTCAATATCTGAAGTCACTCCTGTTTTCCCGCAAATAGGTACAATTGATTTGCAATGTGATTTATAGACACATGAATTAAATTAATCTAATTAATAGAATAACACAGTACAAAAAAATAAAATAAAGATAATTAAAACAAAAGAATAAGCCTGGATTTAAGGTTGATCCTTCTGGAACTAAGAACAGTTAGAAAACCTTAATAGCAATTGTATAAAGTTTTGCAAGAATGAGAGAAGAGTATTAACTTTTGCAATTCAAGTATTTTGTGTCCCTTCAATAAGTACAAATACTGCTATTTATAGTTAAATTTGAGAAGACAAGATCTTCTAATCTTTCTCTCTTAAAGGTAATAATTAAAAATCCTTCTTAATGACTGCATAAACGTTTGAGAATAAATGTCATGATTTTCTGTAATGGCTATTTTTTTAATGCTGTCTTCTCCAATTGGTACCTTACTTTAAAATTTTCTTTCCCGACCTTGATGCCTTCGGAGTTTACGCAATATCAATCACATGCATGTATCCGATATTAACTATTTGGTGACTCGTCCTACCCGTCTTCACTGTCACGTGTCTTACACTCTATTTTTTTTTTAAAATATATTGCAAGACAATAATCTGTAAGCGTATATTACTTATAATTTTGGTTAAATTTGTTGGGTATTATATTGTATGTTGAGATTCATAGTACCACAATATATCTGTTTTATGTCGTGTGGCATGACTCATCTGATTTGCATTTGGCACACAGATTTAGTTAAAAGACAAGTTTTTTCTTATATAATGAATTTTGTCCTGCTGTTGTGATGTGCTAGAAAACAGTGATTCAATTATTTATTCCCACAAGAAACCATTATTAGTATAATCCTAAAAAGTTACCAATACGTCATTAAATATCTAAAAACATGAACAAAAAAAATATTTACTTAGTGAAATATCTTTCTCAATGCTGGTGTCTTTTCCTCTCTTTAACAAGTTGTTTATTTTAATGAGGATAATAAAGACGGCAACTTTTGATTTTTGACTACGTAAAGAGAGCTGAATACAGTCCCACTATGTGTTGTTTCTAAAATACCAAAATGAAACACATGCCTAGTTCTTATTGTCTATCTACTTTTCTAGGAATTAATATTAATTAATAGAATAAAAAATATCTAGAGTGCTAAATTTACCATGGAGTATTTTCCAGGCATTGCTCTTGCAGCTCTAATCCCTGTAATTGTTTATTTATTAGAAGTCCAAACTCATGAAACCAAAGGAAAAATGAAGCCCAAGGTAGGTAACCTTTCAGATATTTTGTTTTTCAAATGGTTAATAAGAGTTAAAAAATTGTTAAAGAAATTTTAATCTGAGAGAGTGCCTTTTTATTTACCTTCAATACTAATAATAACTTATCTCCTTTTCCTGCACTGAAATAGAGGCAGATGTAGCCTAGAATCTATGAGTTATTTGAACTCATAATTTTCAATCGAAGTATCTATATATATATATAATACCTATTAAACGCATAAGTTTAAATCCTAAATCTATTTAGGTTGATATTCATATAATTTGAGAGTCAAACAAGTATAAATAACGCCTATAGACATTTCAGAATTCATTTTTTCGACTTAAATTTTATAACATTTAAATTCTGAATCAATCCTTCACAAGACCGGCCATTTGATTCAAACTCATGCATCGCATGAACACTATTATAAATTCGTGACACTTAAGTTCTAACTTCTTTTACTACAAACAAATGGAGTAACAATTTTCATTTATATGAGGAATATAATTTTCTTCTTGTTTTTTTTTTTTTCTTCTTTTTAAAATGGGTTGCTTTTAAATGAAAGTCGAGCAAAGTCGTACCACATGTTTTCTTGAGGGAAAGGAAATAGGGAGAAGAAGGCGTGGCATGTTTTCTATTTCACATTTGGTACAAGTAAACGTAAACGTAAATGGCCGCCGAATTATTATAATTATTATTACTATTCCACTAGTACAATAGTCTTTGGAAATTTTGGTATTGTCGGCGACCAATTAAACTTGATATTTTTCGTGGAACCATAATATTAGAAAGAAAAATACTGTAGCCATGCCATGCACTTTGTTGGTTTGTCGTGCATACATGACGTAGCGTTTCTTCTTTAGGGAGAGAAGTTATATATACGAAACCAGTAGCGGAGGCAGAACTTTTATTAACGGAATTAAATAAATAAAAAATTTAAATACAAAAAAATATTATGGGGATTCAACATTACTATATATCGTTTAAAAAAAAATTAATTTTATAAACATAGTAGGAGTGTAATATAAGTGATTCGTAAGAACCCATTCCCCCTCTACTGCTCGAAAGAATTTGGATTCATGAATGAATGACATGTCATTCCAATTTTTGGCTACTACTCTACTTTCAAGCTCTCCGATAAATATTAAGAAAAGGAAATGGAAACACATAGGAAGGACTAAGGAGATACAACATTATGACCTACGGTAAAAAAATAAAAAAATAAATAAAAAAAGATGATCGAGAGTTGAACTAGGGAAATCATACTTTTGGTATCTTTATTTTATAGTGACTGTGCGCCTTTGTTTTACCTTTTTGAGATATTTATTTTCTTATTATCTAATATACAATTTAAATTCATGCAAGTTTTGTCCTAACTTTTTTTAATACGCATACTCTGTCTGTTTTAGGGTTCAGAATCTACTTTCATTTATAACAATTAAACCCATCAACTGGTTTCAAATAAGGGTGTTAAACGGGCCGGGTCAGCCCGTTTTCGGACCGGACCGGTACATAGAGGGCTGGGTGGGCTAGGTTAATGGGATAAGGGGGTTGGTCCGTTCACCTTTGTTCAACCGGTTAACCGAATCGGTCAAACCCGGTCAACGCAGTTCACTATAGAACCGGTTAACTGGCCCGACCCGGCCCAGACCGATAAACGATCAGTTGTTTCAAATTTTTTTTTGTTACCGTTGGCAACGGTTAGCTGGGCCAAGGAGTCGTTGCCCAAAGGTTATTTTGCACAAATAGCCCTTTTTTGGACCATTTTTTTTCAAATTAACACTTTTTGTACTTACTAATTTACCCCTTTGAAAAATTATAAATACACCCTCATCTTCTTCATTTCTTCACTCATCTGTCATTCTCAAACTCATATTCTCAATTCAAGTTAAATCATACCCCGTGATTCTAGAATGCGCTCATATGTTTGGGAACACTTTGAGGTGGTAGAAGAAAATGAAGAAGTTTACAAAGTAAAGTGCAAGAACTGTGGTCGAATCTTAAATCTTCGTCCAAAATGCGCGGGCGCTTTTCCGGGCCTTTTGCATCCGTACCCACTTTTTGTGCCACGTTTTAACTTATACCCGCTTTGTAAAAACAATTGCATCCGTACCCGCTTTTGCGCATAACTTCAGCATGCGGGGCTGAAGTAGCAAAGGCAATCACGCAAAACTTCAGCATTCTAGTAGACGAGCCTGAAGTAGCTTGCGAGCTGAAGTTCTAGAGTTGAAGTTCCCCAGTTATAAAGACAAAAACTTCAGCATGCGGGGTTGAAGTTCCCCCAGTTACACTGGGGGACTTCAGCTCTAGAGCTGAAGTTTTTGAAAATGGGGAACTTCAGCCACTTCATGCTGAAGTTCCCCAGTTATAAAGACAAAAACTTCAGCATACGGGCTGAAGTTCCCCCAGTTACACTTGGGAACTTTAGCTCTAGAGCTGAAGTTTTGTCTTTTGTAAATGGGGAACTTCAGCATACGGGACTGAAGTTTTGTCTTTGTAATTGGGGAACTTCAGCCCCGTATGCTGAAGTTTTGTCTTTATAACTGGCGAACTTCAGCTTAACTGGTGAACTTCAGCTCAGCAAGGGAAGGGGGAGCTGAAGTTACTTACAAAGTGGGTACAAGTTAAAAGTTTTAAAAAAGCGGGTATAGATTAAATGGGGGCGACCAAATAGGGTACCCCGCGCAATTTTTACCACCTATGATGTGCACCCTTAGTTTCAAAAGCTACTACCTATAATGTGCACACAAATTTAGTCGCCTCATAATTAGTGTTATATTTTAAGCAATAGTTTATGATAGTTCTTTTTTCATTTTTTAAGTTCCCTTATATGAACAGGAAGAATGATTTATAAATCAAAAGAAAACAAGTTGGAATATCCTCAAAGAAGCTGATATATCATGTGTTTGGCAGATGAACTTTTTCACTAAAAATTACAAGAGTTAAGAAAACGTCACAGTTTGGTAAAAAGAGTACTAACAGTAATTATGTCAGAAATTTTTGAAGGAAAAAAGAAGAAGAAAGAAAACAAAATTAAAGAAGATTTTGATTAAGTGGACCACTCAAATCAATCAGAATTATGAGATGTGATTTGCTTTTAGCTACCGAACTAAATAAATACAAGATCCTTCATCGTAGCCACACAAATATGCAAATAGCTAAGGTCTAGAAAGAGGTCGTCATTGTAGTACATGACATTGAATTATGGTTCTTTAATTTTATTACGATTAGACCTTACTACCGCACCAAACTCCTTGAGGTCCTTAAATCTGAACCATCTTGAGAAAAGAACACGTTTATGTTTACTTATCCTGTTATGTGGTTAATTTTTTTAAAATTGGTATTTGTGTAAATTTGATTTTATTTCATATATTTTGTGAGAACTCCAAGGATGAGTTCTAAGTTCATCACTCCACTTAAAAAGACAAGATAAAAGTTCAACAATTGCTTAATCCTAAATTTAAACCCACAAATAACCAAAGATTTATGTATCTCTGTAAGGGTAGGGTGGTAACAATTGTGCTCAATTTGTTGAGCAATTAAAGTACACCATATGAAAAGGTTGATGTTTTTAAAGTGCTATTGCTTACAACCTCGTCCTCTACCATTGGCCACACCAGAAAATTGACCTTATGGGCATATAGGAAAAAACCTTTATAGTCTAGGATGCATCCTGTAATACGTTAAGACTGTAATGACCACTTCTTTGGTTCTTAACAGAGGAGAAACTGTAAGTAGAAAGGACGTGAGGGGGAAACGGGAAACACTGATACAATTCTGTTTTTGTTTTGGTGCATAATAAACGTTTTGATAACATCCGAAACAGGACAAGGGTTTTCCTTTGACAACAAGTCCTTAAGACAAAGGACTCCCCATTCAGTCCAAGAAACTGAGAAGTGCGATCAGTCGCTATGCAAAAACATGTAGCAGAGTCCCCCACAATTTCACTGGTTTGGGGAATAACATGAAATGTTGAAACAGGAACTGTTTTATTTGGTAGTATCAAAATTTCACCTTTTTCCAGCGCTATCCAAGTTCAAGTCTTGAAGATTGAGCAACAGATCATCTGAGCTCAAGTACACCTTGTTGGCTGCATGTGACATAGTTTGTGCAATTTCTCTTGCGGCTTCAATTTTCCTAAGCGTGATAAATGCTGGATTGTTGGCAATAGATTGACCAATGAGCTGGGCACTTTTAGCCTCACCCTGTGAAACATCACAGAGAGAATTCAATATTTAATTTCATAAAGGTCCAGGTACACAATCTTCAATTTTCTCTTCAAGAGCAAAGCAGAACACACACGGAAAAAAAAACGTCATCAAACCAGGAAAGGGAAAATGCCAGTATCATGGAGCAACTAGAGATTAAATTAAACAAGGAAGGTTAAGCGCTGGAAATGATTTTACCTGAGCTCTAATTATAGCACTTCGCTTATCTTGCTCAGCCTTTTCCACAACAAACTTAGCCCTCTCAGCTTCCTGAGCAGCTACCTGTTTTGCTTCAATTGCAGCTGTAAATTCCTTTCCAAAAGTCAGACTAGTAATGGACACATCATCTAGCGCAATGTTGAAGTTAGCTGCTCTCTCTGTCAAAATCTTGCGTATTTCTCTACTAACATTCTGCAGAAAGTACACAAGATTGAGAAACAGAGACGATTTCAAATAGTTTCTAGGGAAGCCAAAGAAGAAAATTTACAGTTAGCTGCAGAGGAAGAAGCGGTATATCTAACAATTGAACATTTCCTCCAAACCATCACTCACACAGTAAATATGGGACGTATTACCATCTCTACCACACTAACTTTTTTAGATAAGTATCTCTAGCACAATAACTACTTCGACAAAGAGCAACATGAACAATGTAAAGCAAGGCCTCTTGCAAATACCTCTCTCTGGGTGATGAGCTGGCTTGCGTTGTACTGAGCAACCACAGCTTTCAAAGTCTCATGAATAATGGAAGGGAGGACCCTTTCATTATAGTTCTCACCAAGTGTTCGGTAAACAGTGGGTAGTTGGTCCGGAACAGGACGAGTGAGAACTCGAAGACCAATTTTGACCTGTGAAATAAGTTGGAACATTATTTTTCATTTAAACCTGTTATTCTGCCAAAGCCACAAGAAAAAACTGTTCCTAGGATTAAGCAAAATGTTGACTATGACCAACGTTTGCCCTTCACAAGTCAAAACGAAATGTTTCCCTTCTATTTTCCTTTAATATCTTGTAAAATGGAGCAACACATGTTTCATAGAAGAATTTACCATCTGAAGGTCACGACTTCCTGAAGTGCTCTCCACTAGATGAGGACGTGCACGAACATCATAAATGACCGGCCTTTCAAACCAAGGGATCATGAAATGTGTCCCTTCTGGATAAACCTATTCATCAAACATTTAGTGCACTTATCAATAAAACTTCTGGCACATATAAACAAAGGAAGCACAGGTAAAGGCCATACACTAGGGCACAAGTCACCCAACAACCACATTGAGGTTAACAAGATCCAAGAAAATCAAAGAAAAAGGCTCCAAAACACATAAAAAGAGCCAGCAAATACAAAGCATATCAATGTGCCAGGACATGACAGAATTTAAGAAATATCAACATCATAAGTATTAGTTCTATTTTGTGAAACTTGGCATTACATAGAAACATATTGCCCTGCAAAAGAACTATGCACATCTTACCTGCTGAACCTCATGAATTACATCCACCAAACATAATCAACAAGGTAAGTATTAAAGAGTAAAGACCATACTAGAAAAAGAAATTAAATATTGCAGAAGGCCGTCGGATCCACAAGGATGTGAATAAAATTTTGGTCTTGACATGCAAAACACACAGAATTTTGAGGGTGACTGATGCTAGTCAAGTTAATACAATTTAACCACCGACGTCTCAAAGAGTCCATGTAACAAAGCAGAAGTAGTAGATACCTTCTCTTTAACACCACCAATATTTCCTAGAGAAATCCACCCAACAAGGCAAGAAAAGTTGTTACCTTATCTTTAACACCAATAATACGGTTGAACACAATTGCACGGTGGCCACCATCAACATTGTAGAGACTGTTAGCAACTCCATACACACCAAGACCAGCCACTACTCCCAACTTGATCAAAGCGGAAGCTGCACCACCGCCAGGCATCTTAGGAACCTTAACATTGTTGAGATTCATCTTGCTAATACCTGAAAGCAAGGCAACCATAGTTATCATTTCAAATTACCAAGTAAGAAAAGCATGCAAATATGGAATTGACTGCTCCATGTGCATCCTGAAAGGCTTTATAAAGCATGCAATTAGAAACCTCTGACTTAGTCGATAAGCAAAAGAAAGCCCCACAAAGAGACTTGACAGTTTTCATTTTTTTTTTAAATAATCCTAATACACAATAATATCAGAAAAATTGACACAGAGGATTTTCACGTAGCGAACACCAACTAGTTTTGAATTGAGGTCATAGCAGTAGTACTAGTAGTCGTTGTTGTAAGATCTACACCAGAAGATAGACAAAAGATACTGTTAAACTCAAAAGATTACCAGCAAACCATCTGTATGTTGCTTAACATATCTAGCTTGTTACAATAACAAGGCTAACGCTGTATCATATCCTCAAGTCATTCAAAACCCAGTAACCATTCAACATTTGATTTCTTCTCACTTTCCTTACCGTTTAAACTACCATGGACCTTTTCCATGTGCACTATGATTCTCTATAGATTATGAAAAATCTTAGATGTAAATTCTATGGCATAAAATGCAGGGGGACAAAAAAAATGATACTAGTAAATATGTACATTCTTGAGCCGAGGGTCTATCGGAAACAACCCCTCTACCCTCCCAGGGTAGAGGTAAGGCCTCCAACCCTTCTGTGTACACACTACCCTCTCCAACCTCACTTGTGGGACTTCACTGTGTGTATTGTTGTAGTAGTAGTAAATATGTACATTCCGATGGTTAGCAATTATGCAATTTAAATAATCTTATCTCAAATAAGTAACTGGCAAACTATTTTTGATAAGTAATGGTAGAAGTAACTGGCAAAGCATCATGCAGAAGTAAAATAATATTTCTTAAAATCTAACAGCAAAGCTAGCAAACACTAATCAGGGAAAAAAAAAAGTCTCAGTAAAGAGATCCAAAAATGCTGAGTTACAATAGCTCCTGCATCAAAAATGCAATTAGCAAACAATACAATCAATTTGTCAATCAATCAACTATAAGCAACTCCACGGTAGTCGGGATCGGCTACATGAATCATCTGTAACCATTTGACTCAATTTGGTCCGAATTTCGTACCAATACTAAATGTTAACTAGCTTGACCTACACAACTAAGAGCTAAGACGGAACAACAAAGACAAACAGTGGAGAGAGAAAACAGAAAATATCTCATTAAACTATGCAACTTAATTAGGAAATTAGACTGCTAATCAGCTATTTAAGCACACACCTCCTCAAACCACCTTCTGACAAATTACTGAGCTAAAAATACCTAAACCTCAAAAGCTAGCTCAAGTGGTGAAGATTACCCTAGATCCATTTACTTAAGACACGGAATCATAATAACATAGCCTTATTCAAGTTAATTGTTAGTCCAGTGTAGCACGAAAACAGCAATTTAAAAGACGATAAAACCTATAAATGAAGCGGTGGAAGGAAAATTCAACTTCAGTCAGGTCAAAAGCAAAACTATGCGAAGAAATAAAGAGAGCATATATATGAAGTTAAAGAAAATGGAGAACTGAGAGGAATATCTGATTACCATTACCTGTTCGAAACGACGGAGATACAATAAACTGTCTAGAAAGTTAGAGGAAATGAGCCTGAAAAAAGGGTACGAAAGCTTGGGGAAGGGGTTTAGCCGCTTTAGGGTTTTTGCTTTTTGGTTTCTATTTTTTGTTTTTAATCTAGTATTTTTTAAGTAATAAATAAAAAAAGTCTATTTTATTCCCTATATATATGTTGATGTAATTTTAATCGAGTATCGTCAATTTTTTCCCGAGTATAGGGGCTTTTGACATTGGACCGTTGTCCTCGGGCTTTTGCATTCGTACTCACTTTTTGTGCCACATTTTAACTTATATCCGTTTTGTAAAAAAAATTGCATCTGTACCCGCTTTTGCGCATAACTTGAGCATGCAGGGCTGAAGTAGCAAAGGCAATCACGCAAAACTTCAGCATTCTAGTAGACGGGCCTGAAGTAGCTTGCAAACTTCATATCTAGAGCTGAAGTTGTTGTCTTGTAACTAGGGAACTTCAGCATACGGGGCTGAAGTTTCCAGTTATAAAAATAAAAACTTCAGCATACGGGGCTGAAGTTCCCCCAGTTTTGTCTTTGTAATTGTCTTTATAACTTGGGAACTTCATCTCTAAAGCTGAAGTTTGTAACTGGGAAACTTTGTCTTTGTAACTGGGGAACTTCAGCCCCGTATGCTGAAGTTTTGTCTTTATAACTGGCGATCTTCAGCTTAACTGGTGAACTTCAGCTCAGCGAGGGAAAGGGAGCTGAAGTTATTTAAAAAATGGGTACAAGTTAAAAGTTTTAAAAAAGCGGGTATAGGTTAAATGGGGGCGACCAAATAAGGTGCCCCACGCAATTTTTACGTTGTCCTCTTACTTTGTAAAAATTGCACGGGACGCCCTATTTGGTCGCCCCCATTTAACTTATACCCATTTTTTTAAAAACTTTTTAACTTGTACCCATTTTTTAAATAACTTTAGCTCCCTTCTCCTCCTCCTTCTCCTCCGGGGCATTTGCACCCGTACCCGCTTTTTGTGTCACGTTTTAACTTATACCCGCTTTGTAAAAAAAATTGCAAGTGTACCCGTTTTTTCGCATAACTTTAGCATACAGGGCTGAAGTAGCAAAGGCAATCACGCAAAACTTAAGTATTCTAGTAGATGAGCCTGAAGTAGCTTGCGAACTTCAGCTCTAGAGCTGAAGTTTTTGTCTTTGTAACTGGGGAGCTTCAGAGTTTTTGTCTTTGTAACTGGGGAACTTCAGCTCTAGAGTTGAAGTTTTTGTTTTGTAACTCGGGAGCTTCAGCAAGTTCTTGTCTTTGTAACTGGGGAACTTCAGCTCTAGAGCTGAAGTTTTTGTCTTTGTAACTGGGGAGCTTCAACTCTTTTGTTTTGTAACTCGGGAACTTCAGCTCTAGAGCTGAAGTTTTTGTCTATATAACTGGGGAACTTCAGCTCTAGAGCTGAAGTTTTTGTTTTGTAACTCGCGAACTTCAGCTCTACAGCTGAAGTTTTTGTCTTTATAACTGGGGAACTTCATCTCTAGAGCTGAAGTTTGTAACTGGGAAACTTCAGCTCTAGAGCTGAAGTTTTGATTTTGTAATTAGGGAGCTTCAGTCCCGTATGTTGAAGTTTTGTCTTTGTAACTGGCGAACTTCAGCTTAACTAGCGAACTTCAGCTCAACGAGGAAAAGGGGGTTGAAGTTATTTAAAAAGTGGGTACAAGTTAAAAGTTTAAAAAAAAACGGGTATAGGTTAAATGGGGGCGACCAAATAGGGTGCCCCGTGTAATTTTTACTTCTCCTCCTTCGTTTTCTTCTTCTTTCTTCTGATGTTGTTGGTGCTGCTATGGAACTTCAGTTCATGGGATGATTGCCATAAATATGTTTATCAGAGCTGAAGTTCGCCAGTTACAAAACAAAAACTTCAGCTCTAGAGCTGAAGTTCGCCAGTTACAAAAATAAAAACTTCAGCTCTAGAGCTGAAGTTCGCCAGTTATAAAACAAAAACTTCAGCTCTAGAGCTGAAGTTCGCCAGTTACAAAAATAAAAACTTCAACAATTACAAACAAAAGCTTTGCGTTAAGACATGCACAAGTTAAACAAAACTTTAGCAAATAGAGAACAAAACTTCAGCTACTATGCTTAAGTTCATCAATTACAAACAAAAACTTCAGCACGCTTGGTTCAGCACACTTGCTACTTCAGGCCCATCTACTAGAATGTCGAAGTTTAGCGTGATTGTCTTTGCTACTTCAGCCCCGTATGTTGAAGTTATGCGAAAAAGTGAGTACACTTGCAATTTTTTTGCAAAGCGGGCACAAGTTAAAACGTGACACAAAAAGCGAGTATGGATGCAAATGCCCCTCTTGCTTTTTCATTGCAAAAGCCCAAACACTACCCCCTCAATTAATTGTAAAAATTAAATGGGGCGCCTTATTTGGTCGCCCCATTTAATCTATACCCATTTTTTTTTAAAGTTTTAATTTGTACCCACTGTTTAAACAACTTCAACTCCTCCTTCGTTTTTTGAATGCTGAAGATTGAGATTCTAGCCTGATGATTCATATAAAAACTTGAACGATGAATTTTAAGTAAAATTAGCATTACTTGAAGCACTGAACATCAAAATCTTTCAAAATTATTTGTTCGTAAGTTATTTTTTTACGCTGAAGGAGGTGAACAACGGCTTATGCACGTGCAACAGGGATAACATAGATTTTTTTTAAAATTTTAAACCTACTAAAGAAAAAAGTTGAGCACAACGACTAAGTACGTATATTGTCCAGGTTTGGCCAGCCAATTTGAGATATTGTTGTTTTAGAACTTCAGCTCTAAGAATGCTTAAGTTCAACAAATATAAACAAAAACTCCAGCTCCTTGAATGCTGAAGTTCAGCAAATACAAAACAAACTTCAGCCCCGAAATTCATCACAAACAGAACAAAGCTTCAGCTAAAACATGCTGAAGTTTAGCAAATACTGAACAAAGCTTCAGCTAAAACATGCTGAAGTTTAGCAAATACTTAACAAAGCTTCAGCTAAAACATGCTGAAGTTTAGCAAATACAGAACAAAACTTCAGCTAAAATGTTGAAGTTCAGCAATTACAAACAAAGCTTCAGCTACTAGAATGCTGAAGTTCAACAATTACAAACAAAGCTTCAGCTACTAGAATGCTGAAGTTCAGCAATTACAAATAAAAACTTCAGTCAACACATGTTGTTGTTTTATTGAAATGAAGTTTGCCATTTGCACTATGAACTGAAGTTTGCGTGATTGCCTTTGCAAGTTAGGCCAAACTTCATGCAAAAATATCTGAAGTTTTGCTCCACTTCAGACAAAAAATTTTGCTACTTAAGGTCCGTATGCCTGAAGTTACGCGAAAAGTGGGTATGCTTGTAATTTTTTTTGTAAAACGGGTATAAGTTAAAACGTGACCCAAAAACGGGTATAGATGAAAATTCCCCTAATTAATTTTAGCCTATATTCTTTTTCTGACCCGGCCCACTTATACAAGATAAGGATGATGAAAGTTTATTAACTCTCATAAAGATAGGAGAAGTGTTTCACGTTAAAAAAGAAGTGGCAACGTAGAAACAAAAAAGTTATAGGCATTTCTCTTCATCGCCTCTTCTATATATATTTCTCTTCAGTACAGAGATTCTCCATGGCAAGAAAAAGAAAGAACACAGTAAACTTTAGGCATCTTGTGAACAAAAATTTTGTTTCCTAGAGATTCAGAAGACGACTTGGGACTATTATTTTGGTGGTGAGTTCGACAATTCTTCCACTATTTTGTTGACAGGTACACGAATATTGTTCTCACCCCGCAATTATTAAACTACCATTGGTATCAGAGCAATCTGTTATTTGTTCATGTTTATTGATTGCCTCCATAAAATACTGTGTTTGGTAGAGTTCCTAATTTACTGTCTGTTGAACTACTTTGTTGACAGTGTGTGAGTGTTATGGCTAAGTTTTCAAAATGAGATAAACCTTTTTTATTGACTGTTTTGTTTCTTTAAACATAGAATAAGTTAAGTAGAATTGTAGATTTCTCTTTGACCGTGTTGCACGATTTTAGTGTCGTATGCGTCGAATAAATCAGTTTATTACCGGTAATCTGCACTTCGTGATCTCTCTGGTAATCTTCCCAATTACACTAGGATCCAAATACTCATTATTCTTTCGGATTGTTAAATATTTTTTAGTATTTGAAGCAAACTTAGTGTTTGAAACCAAAAAGAATAATAATTGACAGTTATTTGGGATCCTTTGTGAAATTGAAAAATAACACCAGTTGATATTTTTTCGGAAGAGCAGTAGTTGTGCCTATATTTTATTCTTTTGGCATTACAGAAAGTAATCTCTTCAAGATATAAATATTCATAAATGCCTTCTTTGAATATATCTAAAGAGATGGATAGATCACTAAGCACTTTCTTATTACACTAAGTTTGAAAGATATTATTATGACGTACTTACTTGAATCTTTATCTTGAATTCTAAAGTATTTCAAGACTGAGTTTCGTTAGGCCAAGTGTAGTAGATGATACCTTTTAACATACCTATATCAGTGGGTTTTTTTTTTTGGAAAGGTTTTTGACTTATATAATCACCTATTGTCCTTTTATAATTAATATATATGTATGTTACAAAATATGACAAGTCAATATTAACATGAAAGGTTCTTCATCTCTTTGCTCATGTTTCAATTTCGGACACATGGGTGCTACCTCACTGAGTGTTGCATTTTTTTTTTCCAGTAGATAACTCTTGTTAAAATTTTGGTTAGTATTAATCCCTTAAATTAAGATCCTCCTACAAGTAATTGTGATATATGTTGTCACATTGAATGGTCGTAGCCATTCTTATTGTTTCCTTGATCCTATTTCAGATATGGCTGAACAGGGACAAGTTTGAAGTACTCCAAGTGGGAGTTCTCGAAGTCAAGGAAGGGGACAACGTAGAAGGATAAGTCATCACATGACTTATTTCTATATGATGTTTGATGTTGCATGACGTCCTATATTTTCCAGAGATTCGACGAAACTTAGTCTCTGTCTCTGTTCTTCTAGATTTAGATTTCAATTTGAACTTTAGTCATAATGGTCTTAGAATTACTCAACACAATATTTTATATGGTTTTGGACATTGTTATGCTGGTCTTGTTGTGTTCAATTGTGATCCTTCTACGTATAACTATTATGTTGACTATTGTGTTATGGCATATTATTCTAGTAACAGTGATGTTGATGTTATTATATGGCATGCAAGATTAGGTCACATAGGGCAGGATCGAATGAATAGATTGGCTAAGGAAGGACATTTAGGTTCTTTCTCTAAAATTGAATTGCCGCAAAGATTACACGTAAACCATTTGGAAAGGTGTTGATACCCAATTTTTTCTCAAACTATTTTTTGAACTTGCATATATACCTTCAAAATCACTATTTACAGTAACTGATATTTTCCCATAATTTTTTCGTATTTTTTACCAAATTATTTTCCTGTTTATTTAATACTTTATATTCTATAATTATTCATAAATGATGTTATAAATAATTTCAAATCATTTTCTTGCCCAATATGTTATTCATATCATATTTAATTCCATTAGGACTTAATCATTTCACAAATTAGCCAATATTGGCATTATTTAGCTAATTTCAGCAATTTTGCAATAATAGCACAAATATACATTTATACCATTTTAAAATCAATAAACGATAATTTATGTTTTTATATATTAGTTACTCGCCTTAATTTCATTTATTTGGTCTCAATTTTATTTTTACACAATTATTAGCTATTTTATTAATTAATTATCTTATTTAATTGGGTATTTAACGTTTAGACACATTTCTATTTAAATTATAACCAGTTTTTAGCCCAACCCCACCTTACCTTTAATCCATTAACCGACCCAGCCCAAACCAAACCCCATACCCGGCCCAGATCCTAATCAATCTGAGCTGTTGATCAAAATAAATCAACGACCAAGACACCCCTTACCATAATTAAACCCCAATGACCCCCCTCTGACCTCTCATTTGCCATCTATCATTCTCTCTCTATCTCTCTGGTTCTCTCTAGAACCTTTCTTGGCTTCTCTCTTTCGATGAAGTCCGTTCATCTTCTCCGGCCGGTTCTCTCACCGGAAACCATGGCTCCTGATCATCTCATGGTTACTTGTTCACCCTGCACGGTCCAGTGATACCTTAGGGTCCTCAGATGAACCTGGAGCGGTTCACTCACCTCCTATGGGTCTCTTGCCGTGTTCCATCCACCCCTCGGCCGTGTGAGTAAGTTTGTAGTACCCCTCGCCTAAATCGAGGTCGTTCATGCGGTTTGCCCTCTCTTCTAGGTTCCACGAAACCCTAGTCCTCTATATTTTTGGGTTTTTCTTAAGATCCGTTTTATATTTACCATATTATAAAGTTTCTTTATATTTTTTTCTGGAAAATCTTGTTTTTTAATAGTTTCAAAACTAGGGTTTCTCGACCCTGTTCTCAAACGGCTTTCTTCTGATTTTTAGCCATCTATGCTATGTTTAAGCGATTATCTCATGATTTTGTGTTATCGGAACTGTTATTGATGAAATCCTAGTGTTCTGGGTTGACCTTTATCACTTAACTATGTCTATTCGTGTGTTCTTTGTGACTCTTGTTTTAGTCCATTGATGTGACCTTTAATTTTCTGCTGTTCTATGAGCATTACTCTGTGTTGATCAATGAATGTTGTTTAAATGCTTAATAAATCCGACCATTTACTTTATTGATTATTTACCTATTGATTTTATACTGATTTTGTGTAAAAATCCGTAAGCCTATGATGTTTTCCGTGAATAGATGATCTTGTGTATGTCCTCTATAATTTTGTGCCAATTTTTGAATTCTTTCCATACTTATGTGGTACTTTCCTTAACTATATTGGATTCCCTGTAATTGTAATTGCATCCGAGATTCTTTCAATTGATTTGAAAACTGATACCCTACTTTACTTTATAAATATAATGTTAGTTCAACTTTCCTTAATTATATACTATGTATTTGGCTTTTATTATGTTCTATGTGATTTCCTTGTCCCTAATTAAACAAAATCAGTCTTATAAGTTGATTTCTTTTCCTTATTTTACCTTGACTATACCGTTTGAACTAGACTCCTTAATTAAAGGAGTCCAGTTCGTCTTAATTGGTGTTGATTGATTGTTATTTCCATAATTTGCCTATCACTACTCGTTTTCAAAACTATATAAAGACATGTCTTCCCTCTTCACAAACACACGAAAATTCACACACAGACTGATATTAAGAGCATTGACACACACAGACATTGCTCAAAACTTTTCTGTGCTTTCATACACTTCTTTCTCTCTGCATCTATTTCTGACTACTCAGTCGGCTGAAAGCCAAGACCGAGTAACCTCTATTGCTCTTGTGCTCTCGCATACACTGTCCTATTGCCCTCTCATTCTGCATACTATTGTTCTACTGCTGCTCTCTTTGTCCTGTATACTGCTGTTTGTTGCTCTATCTCTTTGCACTTTGCTGTTTTATACCCTTGACTGGTATGTTCCTAATTTAAGTTTATAGAGTCTCAACACAATATGTTTCAATTCATGTTAATATACTTGTTGTTCCTTTTGTGCTTTATTTTATGGTTCTATTGCCTACCATGTAACTAGCATGCTTCTATGCTTTCCCCCTTCCTTTTTAGTATAAGATGTCTCATGCTTTACCTTGTATGATTTACTATAACCCTGTTCGACTCCCATGGAGTCAGCATACCTGTTTTATCTATGTGATTATCCTTTTCCTGTCTCAAATGACTGTTGTTCTTATATGTTCTCTTCCTCTACTTAGCTTCCAATACTGCAGACCTGTATCCCCCTACATGATACCTAAATGTTGTATGATTCTGACTCTATACCTAATATGTGACTCTGCTTGATATGTGATGTTTTATGATAACTATGTGATAATTGTTTGAAAACCTATAACTCTATTCTGCTGCTACCATGTGAATTATTTGTCCCCAACTCCTTACCCTTGTTTGTGTTTGTCTCTTACACTCTGCATCTTTGCCGAGTTGTGGTTAGCCTGCTTCTTTCCTTTTGCAAACTGGTTTTCATAAACCCTTACATTGTCCTCTGAAGTTATATTTCAAAACTGTTACTTCAGACTCTTTTCAAACTCCAATTCTCTTTTTAAACTTTAAGCACTTCCCACTACTCTTAGACTCTAGGTTCAGCCCCCTTCGTGTGAGCACTGCCTTGGGGACCTTTGAGTACCCATTGAACTCTGACACACAAGGATGGCACTCCAAACTGTACTTACTCATCCTTGGCTAGGGTACCTGGGTGTGAGCACTGTTCAGGATTTTCTGAGGTCCTTGGAGACTATGACACACTTGGGTTGAAAGGTCATGGCATATGGCAAATGGATCTGGTACTTTGGTCCTACTGTCAGGCTCTCTATAGTATAGCTTCTTGATTTGCCTTTATTCAGTTGTGTAATTCATTATTCTTGGCCTGTAATAATCTGTAAACGAATATTTGGGGCTGGATAGTGAAAGGGTGGGGATTATGCATGCTTAGATAGTTATGGGTAGAAATCATGACTATAGGATTTATTTACCTATGTGTGCAATAGTATCATGTTTAGGATATGCATATCATGCATTAGAAGCCATGTTTTAGTTCTTTATTTCAGCATATCTACTATATTCATGTCATTTTATAAGCCCTGCTCACAGTTCATCACTATAACAAAGTAATAAACTGTTGCATTTAGAAACCATGTTTTAGGTATTCATGTGTGCATTAGATATCATGTTCTCTAAGACTTTGGGTTCAACATATTTGTTTCAAGTTATATTTTGTCGAACACCTAGTCAGTATGTATTAAATATAGGAACCTCGCTAAAATCGTGTTAAATAGTTTAAACATTTTTCTGCAAATGTATTATCCTTTATGTGTTTAACATCAGAGTTAAATCTGTATTTCACTCTTTAAAACGAATAATCAGTATTACGAACGCCTAGACAAACTTTAGGCCTAATATTCATTAAAACCAAAATTGGTCGTTCTATGTATGGCTTGTGTTAAAAGTTATCTTTAGAATTAATCAATCCTTAGAACTTTGTTGTTTGTCATTGTTTTCACTCCTGCTTTGCCTAACAACTAATGGATTTTCCAAACAATTATTCCTCCTAAAAAATCATTCTGTTCGAATCCTTGCTCTGCTTTTTTTAGAACTACTGGTTTTCTGAAATAGCTTATTCATTCTCCTTTTCACTAAAGTTTTTTTTCTTAAACTACTGACTGCTACTCTGCTTCAAACTGCTTAATCTTTTAAAGTCACTTCCCCTTTTGGATCACTCTGTTATTTTAAGATCATGCTCTACTAATTTCACTGAAGCTTCCTATTTACTTTTTACTAGGGACTTCACTAAACTGCTGTGCATTTTTAATTCCTGCTCCAGTCTTTAAATCACTGGAATTTTAAAAATCAATCATTCTCTTCTCAAAACTATTCTGTCCTTTTAAACTCCCTGCTTTGTTACTGAGTTTCAAGAAATCCCCCAAAACTTATGAAACCTACTATTTTCCAAACTCGGAATCCCTGTTTTAAATCCTGATTTTGAGACCTTCTTTGTGTTTGAGACGTGTTATTTACATGCCTTACTTGCGGAGGGTACTTGAGCCATATGTTTGTTATGTGTATCCCATATGTGTAAGTCCTAACGGTTTTCTACTTGTCGCTTAGAATTTTATCCTTTAAACCTAGGGGTTCAACCTAGTACTCACCTTGTAGGATTTAGTAGTCCTAAACACCCCCCGGGACTTATAGGATGGGATGGGTAATAGCACGCAATAAGCTTTCGTTACCAGCACGCGCTTCTTTAAATAACCTCTACAGGGTGGGAAGGGTAGAATACAAATATGATGACCGGTGCGCTAATACCACGTGTAGCCCCTCTTTGAGGAGTGATTATCGGGTATTGCATTTATGTGATCCGTATTATTTTAAACCTAGGACAATTCTTTTTCAAATGTTTTACTCTAATGTTTTCCCAAAACCTTTAAAGATTTTCGTACTTGTTTGAAATCCCCTCTTATATGAACCTTACTTGCTATTTGCTTACTGTCCAAATTCACAAAAGTTCTTGGCTGGGACCCACAGTTGTGGATCTTGAGGGGTTCCTAACACCGTCCCCTTAGGATAACTTCAAGCCCTTACCCAATCTCTGGTAATGCAAACTAGTTCATGAGTTATCTACTCTAGGTAACCTAACGCACCACAAAAATCGGTAGGTGGCGACTCTCCCTTAAACCTCTTCCTTTAAGGAGTTGTCCAGAATGTCATGAACCCGACCTCTCCACACCTGATCCGCGAGGAAAAAGGAGGCACGACAAAAGGCTAAGAGAGTTGATTTTCCATTGCAATTAATTCATTCTGATATATGTGGTCCCATGAATGCGAGGGCTAGGTTTGGTGCTTTATATTTCATAACGTTCATTGATGATTTCACACGTTTTGGTTATGTCTATTTGATTTATCATAAATCTGAAGCACTTGAATGCTTTAAGAAATATTTGAATGAAGTTGAGAATCAATTAGACAAAAGGATTAAGACCTTAAGAACTGATAGAGGGCATGAATATCTATCAAAAACATTTGAAGAATTGTGTAATGAAAAGGGCATCACCGGACAGTTAACTATTTCGTACACACCCCAACAAAATGGTGTAGCGGAAAGGAGGAATAGAACACTACTGGACATGATAAGGTCCATGATGGCAGGCACATTTACCTATCTCCTTTTGGGGAGATGCGTTACTGACTGCAACCTACATATTGAACAAAGTGCATTCTAATTTAGTTTCTTCCACTCCTTATAAGCTACGGACTGGTCATAAACCAAACTTAAAGGATTTATGGCCTTGGGGTTGTGCTTTATATGTAAAAGATTCCTTTAGCAAGTTTGGTAAATTAGGTCCAAAAGGCAAGAATTGTATCTTTATAAGATATTCATAACACTCCAAAGGGTATGTGTTCATTGGTAAATTAGAGGATGGAAGTGTTTCTGAGATTGAATCACGAGATGTTACATTTCTGAAAAAATATTTTCCAAAGAAGGGCGAGGTAAAGAATAGAGAGCCTCTTTATGAAATATTGAACTCAGATAGTCAGCAAGTGTTTTCTGACATAGTTGATAATTAAATTGATCAAGATGTTATTCTTGATCCGAGTGGGAGTGGGAACTCTCAATCCCAAAATCCTTCTGATGAACCTGAATTTCAGCTACGAAAGAGTGCCAGGAAAAATATACCCAAACATACTTATGAATTTGAAGATTATTTTTTCTTGGTATCTCCCACAGAAATGGATAAGCCAAAGTCTGTGACTAAGGCTTTATCTAGCCCTAGAAAAGATGAGTAGATGAAAGCAATGAAAGAAGAATTAGAGTCCATGAAAACCAACAAAGTCTGGGATCTAGTTGACCTTCCTCCTGGGCGTAGACCCATTGGGAACAAATGGGTTCTCAAAGTTAAATGCAAAGTTGATGGGTCAATAGAAGATACAAGGCACTATTGGTGGCAAAAGGCTTTACTCAAGAAGCTAGAATAGATTATGAGGAAACATTTTCACCAGTTGTAAAATTTACCTCAATTCGCTTACTTTTGGTTATTGTTGCACGTTTGGATTTGGAATTACATCAAATGGACGTGAAGACAACTTTTCTCAATGGAGAACTATACGAAGAAATCTACATGGAACAACATGTAGGCTTCATCATTAAAGGCCAAGAAAAGAAGGTTTGTAAATTGAAACGATCTATTTATGGCCTGAAGCAATCTTCAAGGCAATGGTATTTAAGATTTCACAAGGAGGTAATCTCGTATGATTTCACCATGATCAATGAAGACCGTTGCATTTCTTTTGAGAAGTCTAATGGATTGTTTGTAATCTTTCTCTTTACGTGGACGATATTTTATTGGCCGGAAATAATTTGGAGTATTTAAAAACTATCAAGTCATGGCTTTCAAGGTCATTTGACATGAAAAATATGGGTGAGGCAGACTATATGCTTGGAGTTAAGATCCAAAGAAACCGTTCCAAAAAGTTATTGAGTCTAACTCAAGAAACTTTGTTTTCGCATGAATAGTTGCAAATCCATGGATACTCCTATAGCGAAAGGTGAAACTTTAAGCCTTGAAATGTTTCCCAAGACCAACAATGAAAAGGAAGAAATGTATCGAGTTCCATATTCAAGTGTTGTCGGGAGCTTGATGTACGCTATGATGTATACTCGCCCAGACATTTGTTATGCCCTAGGTCTGGTTAGCAGGTATCAATCCAATCCTGGAAGAGATCATTGGAAAGTTGTGAAGAGAATTTTCAGATACCTGAAGGGAACTGCAGATTATTCACTATGTTATAGTGGAAATGATTTATACTTAAGAGGATATACAGATGTTGATTGGGCTGGTGACCGGAATGATAGAAAATCAACATCCGGTTATGACTTCTTACTTAATGGTGGTGCTATATCATGAAAATGTAAGAAACAAACCTGTACAACCCTTTCAACGATGGAAGCTGAGTTCGTGGCTTGTGCGTCTGCAGTACAACAAGTTGTTTGGTTGAAGAGATTCTTTGAATATTTGGGTATTACAAAGAATTCTCAGGATCCCATGACTCTATATTGTGATAGTCAAGCGGCTATTGCATATACAAAAGATCCAAAGTATCACAACAAGACCAAACACATTGACATCAAGTATAACTCTGTGAGAGACATGGTAGCAAGTGAAGAGATAAATTTACAGTACATTCATACACGAAGCATGATAGCTGATCCTTTTACATAGGCGATATCTAGAGACCTGTTTGAGTAACATGTTATGGCTCTAGGTTTGCGAAGGATATGAACATATTTATGTATTGTAAAATGTCTTCGGTATTATAATATGCTCATCAATATTTGACTCTTGAATTTATGGTTATATCTCATATGCATGTGATGAATGTTTTGTTGAAAAGTGTGTCGAACAAGTCGCGAGATTGGATCTCTTACACGAGCAATCGCCTCTTACGTTAGAATCGTGAAGAGATGAGACCTTATAGAACCTTGGATAATGTGAGGTTATATTTACTTGTATAGGTCGGTCTTGACAACTAATCAGACTTACGAATTTCACTATTTGATTATGACTTGTTTTGTAAGTCAGATGCGAGTTTCTCTAAGAACATGGTTTGAGGATTATTGAAGTGAGAAACTCGGGTTAGACATTTGGAGGTGTCTAGACCAAGATCTGTACGGTGTTGAATGATTAAAAGAAAAAGAATCGCGTGCCAATATAAGGTGAGAACATCGTAACATGTGTTTCATACCACGTGTGCTGTCGACCATGGGATAATGGAAGAATGAAATTCCTGCCTCTTCATTATATGAGATCCCAAAGAAGTTATATTAACTTTTATTGAAATACCATTTGACCTTTTACTATCTCTTGAAGTTCTAATCAATGTTGCTACTTTAGAATGTCACTAATAGCCATGAGTGATTCGGCAATGCAGTGCATGTCTAGGAAAGCAGTTGATTTGGAATGGAAAGATTCGAGTAGAAAGGGAAGACGGCTAAAATTTAGTAATTTAAATTGTATTCATAGGTAGACCATTACACTTACCATGAGGGTATTGGGTGTAATTGTGTATACAATGTTATATGAGAACTCGAGTTTGCCCCTTTCGAGGATGAGAGATCGAATAAGTAGCTACCAGAATAGCGAATGATGTCTGGGGTATTGCGAGTAATAACAAGATCCTAATGGTAGTAGTGAATCCTTTCCGCATGTGATTGGATTTCTACATGGAGCTGTTAAGAAACCTTAAAGGGTTTAAGAATATTATATCTCTTAATGCTCGTAGGTCGCACGAACTATTTGCTAGTATGAATTATGTGTGTTATTGCCATGGTACTAGCTTGGATCTAGTCCACCATGTGCGAAGTGAGAGATGTAGGATATTGGGTCTTTAAGTTACGGGTCGCTCATCTGGACTGACCCGACCCACTTATATAAGATAAGACTGATGGAAGTTTATTAACTCCCATAAAGATTGGAGAAGTGTTGCATGTTAAAAAGAAGTGGCAACGTGGAAACAGAAAAGTTATCGGCAATTCTTTTAATCCCCTCTTCTATATATATTTCTCTTTAGTACAGAGATTCTCCCTGGCAAGAAAAAGTAAAAACACAGTAAACTTTAGGCATCTAGTTTGTGAACAAAATTCTATTTCCTGGAGATTAAGAATACAACTTGGGGCTATTATTTTGATGGTGAGTTCAAGAATTCTTTCTTTATTGACATGTACGCTAATGTTATTCTCACCCCACGATTATTAAACTATCAAGTGCTACTTTTGATTGGATACTACCACAACAAAAAAAGATTAAGATATAATTATTTGTGGAATATAACCTATTAATAGATCAAAGGGGTTTTAGTTCATAAACTGAACCAGAACTCTAGGAATGAATTTTTTTATAGGGAACACTTTTTCTTTTATTGAATTTTATGCAATGCAGATCGAGATTAATCAGGGCCTCAATACGAATAGCGAATAAAAATCAAATAAGCTGAACCAATTCATTCAGTAATGTTTAGGACTAAATTAACCAATCCAACCCCAAGCCCAAGCTCATTATTTTCAGTATATATGTGTGCCTAAATTACTTTTAATGCTTAATAGTAGGGCAAGCTATACAGAGGCGAATTCAAGATTTCAAGAGGATGGATGCACTATCGTGAAAAGGTGGATCTAGAATTTACATTTGACGGATTTAACTTTAGTCTTTTACCATGAACTCACCATATTTTTGAAATTATAGGTTCAAATGCATATTATTTTTGAAATTTTAATAATTTTCACATATATATATATCTATACTCCATGCAGAAAACAAGACCATTCGGAGTGATATTTGAACCGCCAATTTCACTTGTAGAGATGCACCCAATAATAATTGCACCATAAGAGTTTTTGAACATGGGTTCACACACATATATTTAAGTAATTTTGAAGAAATATAACATTGTTATACATGGTTCACCGAGAGGAGTATGGGTTCACAAGAACCCATATCCTTCAACTTGGATACGCCTCTGAAGCTAAATATTTGATCAATAGGCTAAAAATAATTGCACTCGCTAGCTAAATATTATGTGTATGTGCGTGTCTATATATATTTATATTATAATATATAAAAAAAATGCCGGCTATTATTTTTAGAGCGGCTAAATAGTGTAGTTTTAATAACACGTGTTAGTAACATCTCAAAATCAACAAATCTAATTTAACCACATTATTTTCAAAATTTATTTGTTAAATTACTACCATGTGCTTTTTTACTGTGATATCTCTTCTTATTGTTTTGTTTTTAAACTTTTATGTGTTTGATATCTTCTATTTCAAATTGTAATATATACTTTGCTATTATTTGTGAACTTGTATAAATTGGGTAGTTACGGATTAATTCTTTAATCCATATGAGCTCACGGGAAGAGAGTGTAGCGCTTGAAAGATGGGCATGCCATGTCCCCATGCATACCTTGTTCATTGATTGGCTTAGAAGGTCTTTCGTTATTATCTGAATTGAATTAAAAAGAAAATATGTATTTGAAGTTGAATTAAGTTGGAAGTTTTGGAAATGCTTTTTTATGTTTTTACAATAAAGAATAAAGTGTGTTGCAAAAAGAAAAAAATGAAAAAGGTTCGCCATAACTTTTTCGTTATATAAACGAAATGTAAAACCGCTTTTAAACGGACTAACAGTGAGACTTTTTTTTTCCAAAACAGAAACAGACAAATAATTTCGAAAAACATTTTTCAAGAAATGGATTTTTAAAAGAGGAATTTTCATTAACTTCCAATAGCTATCATATACATAATTACTTTTCGTAGCTACTTTTCAGTTGCTATAGTAATGTATTCGAGCTAGTGTATTCATGAATACAGTAGCAAAAATCGGCTAAAAAATAGGTTCGTCCAGTTGTCAGATGATGTATTCATACCATGTTGTAACGACCCGGCCGGTCGTTCCGAGAGTAATAGTCCCGTTTCCCCGTTTCTGCTTCATTATGTGTGGTTCAGCTTCATTATGTTGTGTTAGATTGGTTGGCTCGGGTTCGGAGCAATTTTCGGAGAGAAATGAAACACCTAGTCTCTTAAGTTGGCCTTATGGTTAGAAAAGTCAATCGGAAATTGACTTATTGGTAAACAACCTAGGAGTGTAGATTTTATGGCTCGGATAGCTTCGTTAGGTGATTTGGGACTTAGGAGTGTGTTCGGAATGTGGTTTTGATGTCCGGTGTAGAATTAGTCTTGAATTGGCACAAATTAGTTTTTGGCGATTTCCGGTCGGCAGGGGAAAATAGGCTATCGGGGTCGGAATGAAATTCCCGAAGTTGGAGCAGGTCCGTAATGTCATTTTGGGTATGTGTGCAAATTTTCAGGTCAATCGGATGTGTTTTGGATGGTTTCGGCATCCTTGGTAAAATTTAGAAGTTTCAAAGTTCATAAGCTTGAATTTGGGGTGATTTTAGTGTTTTTGCGTTGTTTTTGGTGTTTTGAAGTCTCGGTTAAGTTTGAATGAGGTTATGGGAATTGTTGGTATTTTTGGTTGGGGTCCCGAGGGGCTCGGGTTGATTTCGGATAGCCTTCGGGGAGTTTGGAGTTGGAGAAATGCAGTAGAAAGTGTTGTCCTTCTGGTGTGGCCGCACCTGCGGAAGGGAAGCCGTAGGTGCGAAACTCGGTCAGGCTGAAGAAGAGGATTGTGTCGCGAGTGCGGAAATGGCCCTTTAAGTGAATTCTCGCAGGTGCGCACCTGGGACCGCAGGTGCGAGAAAAGGACCGCAAGTGCGGTGATTGCTGGGCAGAACATATAAAAAGAACCCTTAGCGAATTTTGGTCATTCTTTCACCATTCTTATTCGGATTTGAAGCATTTGAAGGGTTTTTGAAGAGGGAAATCGATAGTTCTTCATTGAGATAAGAATTTTGGACTTAAAACTCATTTATATGTGATTAAATATCTGATTAGTGGTGAAAATTGAGGAAAATTAGTGCTAAAATGGGTAATTAGGGTTTGTGAGTTACAGACCTTAAAATGGAATTTGAGGGGTCATTTGGACTCCGATTTCAGTTTTCCTCGTATGTATAGACTCGCAGGAGGATGAGAATTCTTGTGGTGTAAATTTTATCGAGTTCCGAGACGTGGGACCGGAGGTCGGGTTTGGCCAACTTCGGGATTTTTGAGTAATTTTGATAAACTTCGATTGGGTTTCGTTCCTTTGGCATATTATAATAGTATAAATCTGATTTTTGGTAGATTTGGAGTACTTGGAGTCCGAATCTAGAGGCAAAGGCACTGCGGAGTAGTATTTTAGCCAGTTTTGAGATAAGTAACATTTCCAAACTTGGTTCTGAGGGTTCGAAACCCCGAGCTAAATGATTTATGACTATAACTGAGGTGACGCACATGCCAAGTGACGGGTGTGCGGGCGTGCACCGAGTATTTGTGGCCTGGATTATCCCATGGAATTTGTCTAGTAGTTGTTACAGATCGATATCAACTAGTCTTCAAGCCGAAAATGTTGAGACCCGAGTGGTCGTATATTACTGTCTCATTTGTGATTTATTTGATTCCATATACTCAATCCTGTTATAGCATATCACTTCATACCTCAGTCTCAGTATTGTTAATTATATGCATACTTATTATTGTTTCGGGCTAATGGATGCATCTGTGATCCATGTGACTGAGACTGGAGAGTAATGACTGAGTGAGGCCGAGAGCCTATTATTGAGATAGTTATGAGATCAGACTGCACACCGCAGTGATACTTAAATCATGCCTTCGTTGGCTTGATATGACGCTTAGGCCACTAGGGCCTCTCCGGAGTCTTTACACCCCAAATGAGCGCATTGATGATGAGGAATGGATTTTCCATGGGCATGGATCTTGTCCGAAGTTGATGTTATGTGAGGGATGGATCTTCCCTGGACATGGATCTTGTCCGAAGCTGATGTTGTGAGGGATGGATCATCCGTGGATTTTTTTCGAGTGTTGTATTCCGAAGATGGATCTTCTTCGTGGGGCTGGACTGGCCTTTTTCCTCAGTACAGAGTGACTACGGTCACCGGTGTTTTATGCATATTCCGGGATGGAACTTCCCTAGGAATGAGAGCCATACATAGTACTAGGTGGACTTCTGTGGGAGAGTTGTGAGCACTATGTGCATTTTCACACTGTGACATGTTGGCATGCAGAGCATATTGAGGTATATCTAGCATATTCTGTTGTTATTTTTTGATAAACTGTGAACATGCCTAAATTTCGTACGCTGATGATTTAATTATTGAGGTTTAGTCTGTCACTACCTCTCAGCCCATAGTTTGGGTTCGATACTTCTAAGTTGGTGTACTCACGTTACCCCCTGCACCTCGTGTGCAGATCCAGGTACATCGAGACCTGGTAGTGGTTGCTGAACATTTGTCAGAGTTTCTTTCGGAGTCGTTGAGGTAGCAGCCGACGATCGCAACCTCACTTTCTCCTTCTCTATCTTCCTGTTGCACTTTTATTATTTCAGACTATGTTGTCCAGTTCGTATTTTGACATTCTTACGTTGTAGCAGCTCATGACTCGGTGACACTAGATCCAGGATCGGGGTTCTTTTATTCAAGTTATTAATGACGTCCAAATCTTAAATACTTTATATAAGCGAGACTCTTGTTGTAAATGTGGTGATTTTCCTGAAAATGACTTTTAATAAATGAAATGTGCGGCTTGCCTGATTTCACGACAGGCGCCATCACGATCCCTAAGATTGGGAATTTGGGTCGTGACAAGTTGGTATCAGAGCTCTAGGTTAAATAGGTCTCACCATTCATGAGCAGGTTTAGCAGAGTCTTGCGGATCAGTACGGAGACGTCTGTACTTATCTTCGAGAGGCTAAAACCCTTAGGAAAAATCCCACATTCTTGAACTCTTGTCGTGCGAATTCATTACTTCAACCTGAAGCGTAATTCTTTGAGCTTCTTTCATGTATTCGAACGCGCACGTGAGCGCTTGGTATCAACTGTGCATCGATGGCTTGTGACTTCCATGGATGAGATATGATTTTAGCATGTTGATGATGGGCCAGTCTAGAGGACTTGAGGCTGAATTCTGTCTGTGGCTTGAGTGCTGAGATTTCATTGTGTGAGTACATGTATTTGGGGACTTACATGTCCGTTGATTTTTTGACTTCTGTCTGGAGTTGGCATATGGCCTCAAGTCGTGAGTGTATGGGAAGACCTCTTATGTTATTTTGTAGCAAGTTCTCTTTTACCAATAATTGATGTATGTTGCAATTTGAGTTTAGATCACTTGTGGGAGTTGGCACGACTATTGCAATGGTGAATGCGAGGTTGGAGATGATTTGGGATGTTTAATGGTTTGAGTTATGTATGAGCTTATGAAGGATTTAGTTGAATCCCACTGCGGTATTATGGAAGTGATAGCGTATGGGCATTGTGGGTTATTGTTGTTTTGATCTATGTCTTTGAGCCAAGTGGGGGAGTCTACTAATGATTAGTTGGTTTCTTGATTATGTGCTGTATTGGTTTCAGTTTGGAGATATTTGGGAGAGTATTCAACGGCTTATGAGCTTTAGACTGTATGGTCTTATGCTTGGGTCTCGTGGGGTGAGTCTAGGTTGAGAATTGCAGTATTATGAGAAGGAGAATTATCAATTCGAGGGTAAGTCAGAAGGAACTTGGATAAATAGGACAACTTTGTAGTGGGTCGGATTGTCATGGTAAAGGATATGATTAGTTCTTTGGGTGCTTATGAGGCAATGAGTTTCTACATGTGTTTCCTAGAAATGCTCTTGGGTGTTGGTGACCTGCGTAGCGTGGTTGAGTTAGAAGGATTCAGTTCTGACGGTTCGGTGTTGTGCAAATGGGATACGAATGGTTCCTGATGGTTTCTACCACGGTTAGAGATGTGTATTTTCTACTGGCGTGAGGAGCATGAGAGGTATAGTGATTTTGCTTCTAGATGGGATCAAATGTAAGTTCTTGGCTAGTTGGGTTCGTAGTTGCTTGTGTCTTGGAAGGGGTTATGAAGTTTCCATATTTATCATAGGATGGCATGGTGTATGCGGTACGTTGTGTAGAGTCGAGATTTGTATGTGTGAGTTCACGGTTCAGTTTTGGAAGGAACGTCAAAATTCTTAGGCGGCATTGGCAGTTTCAGATGACTAAGTAAATGATATCTACTGGTGGCTTGAAGTATTTCATGTGGACTAGTGTTTCGATGGGATCACTCAGTGTAGCGGAGTTATATAGGGGTATGACCTTTGGTATTGGATTCGTGTGTTTTGATTTTTACTATGTGTGCCAGGATTTTAGCATGATGTTGTGGGGGTAATTGTTAATGGCAGGATAGTCCTCTTGTGTGAGTCTTTTATATAATTTAATTACGTTGGGATGTTGTTGTTGAGTGCACAAGTTGCACAGGTTATGTCTTCGAATTGTATCGATGTGTCATGTCATCAGAGTGGTCGTGTTGCATGAGAAGAGGTCATTGGACCTAGAATAAATATTGTCAGAATTATCTACAACATAGTTGGAAGGATAAATATCGGGAGTCGGCTTAGAAATTTGCTATAATTCCTGTTTGGGAAGAGGGATCTTCATGTCTGACTGATCGGACGAATGGTTGTTAGTTTCTACTTGTTTCTATCATCATCAGAAGTATATGAAAGTGTTAGAGCGAGATATTTCTTGATAAGAGGTTATGTACCGATATTGGGTTGCTCTGAGCAGCTATTGTGATTAGGAGTTATCGCTATGGGTGTTTGAGTCACGTGGAGTATTATGTGATTTCATCTGGGGTGCGTATATGGCTTGATCCAGCATATTCAGACTTGTTCAGTTTATAGTTGTGGAATTTTGATCTTGTATATTATTTCATAAGTGGGAATTTGGTTCTAAGGTTTATGGGTCAGGATTGGATTTCGAAATTTCAACGGTATTGTGCTATTGGACCTATATGGGATAAGGTGACGTGGGATCACCCCCGAGTATGTGCATGATAGGCTACGCGACAGTTTGATGGTGTTGGATGACAACTCCTGGCACGTTCGAGGACGGACGTATGTTTAAGTGGGGGAGGATGTAACGACCCGGCCGGTCGTTCCGAGAGTAATCGCCCCGTTTCCCCGTTTCTGCTTCATTATGTGTGGTTCAACTTCATTATGTTGTGTTAGATTGGTTGGCTCGAGTTCGGAGCAATTTTTGGAGAGAAATGAGACACTTAGTCTTTTAAGTTAGCCTTATGGTTAGAAAAATCAACCGGAAGTTGACTTATTGGTAAACGACCTCAGATTGTAGATTTTGAGGTTCAGATAGCTTTGTTAGGTGATTTGGGACTTAGAATGTGTTTGGAATGTGGTTTTGATGTCCGGTGTAAAATTAGGCTTGAATTGGCACAAGTTAGTTTTTGGCGATTTCCGGTCGGCAGAGAAAAATAGTCTATCGGGGTCGGAATGGAATTCCGGAAGTTGGAGCAGGTTCGTAATGTCATTTTGGATATGTGTGCAAATTTTCAGGTTAATCGAATGTGTTTTGGATGGTTTCGGCATCCTTGGTGAAATTTAGAAGTTTCAAAGTTCATAAGCTTGAATTTGGGGTGATTTTAGTGTTTTTGCGTTGTTTTTGGTGCTTTGAAGGCTCGACTAAGTTTGAATGAGGTTATGGGAATTATTGGTAATTTTGGTTGGGGTCCCGAGGGGCTCAGGTTGATTTCGGATAGCTTTCGGGGAGTTTGGAGTTGGATAAATGCAGTAGAAAGTGTTGTCCTTCTGGTGTGGCCGCACCTGGGAAGGGAAGCCGCAGGTGCGGAACTCGGTCTGGCTGAAGAAGATTGCAGGTGCGAGACTTGGACCGCACCTGCGGAGTCGCAGGTACAGATGATTTTGTCGCAGGTGCGGAAATGGCCCTTTAAGTGAATTCTCGCAGGTGCGCACCTGGGACCGCAGATGCGAGAAAAAGACGGCAGGTGCGGTCATCGCTGGGCAGAACATATAAAAAGAACCCTTAGCGAATTTTGGTCATTTTTTCACCATTCTTATTTGGGTTTGAAGCTTTTGAAGGGTTTTTGAAGAGGGAAATCAATAGTTCTTCATTGAGGTAAGGATTTTGGACTTAAAACTCATTTATATGTGATTAAAGGTCTGATTAGTGGTGAAAATTGGGGAAAATCAGTGCTAAAATGGGTAATTAGGGCTTGTGATTTAGAGACCTTAAAATGGGAATTTGAGGGGTCATTTGGACTCCGATTTCAGTGTTCTTGGTATGTATAGACTCACGGGAGGATGAGGATTCTTGTGGTGTAAATTTCATCGAGTTCTGAGATGTGATCCCGGGGGTCGGGTTTGGCCAACTTCAGGATTTTTGAGTAATTTTGATAAACTTCGATTGGATTTCGTTCCTTGGCATATTATTATGGTATAAATCTGATTTTTGGTAGATTTGGAGCACTTGGAGGCCGAATCTAGAGGCAAAGGCACCACGGAGTAGTATTTTAGCCGATTTTGAGGTAAGTAACGTTTCCAAACTTGTTTCTGAGGGTTTGAAACCCCGAGCTAAATGATATATGACTATAACTTAGGTGACGCACATGCCAAGTGACGGGCGTGCGGGCGTGCATCGAGTATTTGTGTCCTGGATTATCTCATGGCATTTGTCTAGTAGCTATTACTGATCAATATCCCCACTTCTAGTAATGTAGTAATTGTGAACATGTTAGAAATCATGTTAAGTATAAATGCTAGGCTTCACCCTGAAAATGCCGAGACCCGAGTGGTCGTATATTACTGTCTTATTTATGATTTATTTGATTCCATACCCTCAGTCCTATTATAGCATATCACTTCATACCTCAGTCTCAGTATTGTTAATTATATGCATACTTATCACTGTTTCGGGCTAATAGATGCATCTGTGATCCATGTGAGTGAGACTGGAGAGTAATGACTGAGTGAGGCCGAGAGCCTGTTATTGAGACCGTTATGAGATCGGACTGCACACCGCAGTGATACTTAAATCATGCCTTTGTTGGCTTGATATGGCTCTTGGTCTATTAGGGCCCCTTCGGAGTCTTTACACCCTCGGTGAGCGCATTGATGATGAGGGATAGATTTTTCCTGGGCATGGATCTTGTCCGAAGTTGATGTTATGTGAGGGATGGATCTTCCCTGGACATGGATCTTGTCCGAAGCTGATGTTATGAGGGATGGATCGTCCCTGGACATGGAATTTGTCTGAGTGTTGTATTCCGGAGATGGATCTTCTCTGTGGGGCTGGACTGGCCTTTTTCCTCAGTACGGAGTGACTACGATCACCGGTGTTTGATGCATATTCCAGGATTGAACTTCCCTGGGCCTGAGAGCCATATATAGTACTGGGTGGACTTCTGGGGGAGAGTTGTGAGCACTATGTACATTTTCACACTGTGACATGTTGGCATGCAGAGCATATTGAGGTATATCTAGCATATTCGGTTGTAATTTTCTGATAAACTGTGAACATGCCTAAATTTTGTACGCTGATGATTTAGTTATTGAGGTTTAGTCCATCACTACCTCTCAGCCTATAGTTTGTGTTTGTTACTTCTGAGTTGGTGTACTCACGTTACCCCCTGCACCTCGTGTGCAGATCCAGGTATATCGGGACCTGATAGTGGTTGCTGAACGGTTGTCAGAGTTTCTTTCGGAGTCGTCGAGGTAGTAGCCGACGATCGCAGCCTCGCTTTCTCCTTCTCTATCTTCCTGTTGCATTTTTATTATTTCGGACTATGTTGTCAAGTTCGTATTTTGACATTCTTACGTTGTAGCAGCTCATGACTCGGTGACACTAGATCCAGAATCGGGGTTCTTTTATTCAGGTTATTAATGATGTCCAAATCTTAGATACTTTATATAAGCGAGACTCTTGTTGTAAATGAGGTGTTTTTTTTTTCTTTCTGAAAATGACTTTTAATAAATGAAATGTGTAGCTTGCCTGATTTCACGACAGACGCCATCACGATCCCTAAGGTTGGAAATTTGGGTCGTGACACATGTATTCATGAATACAACGTAATAATAGGTCTCTCCAGTTGTTTAATAATGGAAAGATGCTAATTTAATGGAATACACTCCTAATATAACTCATCTAAATCAATTATAACACACAACATTATCAATCCAATTAATGAGAAGATTTATCAGACGCTAAACACAAAAAAACAGAGCATTCTTCAGAGTTTCGGTCCCTCTTTTTTTTTTGTGATACAGTTCGAGTTTTTTTTCCTGACATTATTCGAGGTTCATAATAAACCTGGTGGTTGTCTTAGATTTTCTGTATATGAATACATCATGTATTTATGCCGAATACAACCTGTAATTGCAACCTATGGTCTGCATATTTCATAATAAACTTAGTGCTTGTATTATGTTGTATCTAACATTTGTGTTCAATGTATTCAAGTTTATTTTTGTATTCACAATGTTTTATTTATTCCTAATACATGGTATTACTGCTTTATTGAGTGTATTTCATTGGTTGTATTTATTGATTTTCTATTTGTATTGAGAGTATTTACTGTATTGTTGTTTTAAATACAGATGGATACAGTTAGGTTGAAAATACAGATGAATACAGTTAGATTGAATGAATAACTAACTGATGAATAACATCAAAATGATAGAACCAACAATGTATTTAAAAATGTTGTTGTATGAACTCAAATACATATAAATACATCTAAATACAACAATCAAAAATCAATGTACAAAATAAAAATCAGTGTATGCCTTATCGAATATGTATAAATACATCTAAATACAAGAATAGAAAACCACTGTACAAACTAAAAATCAATGTATTCGGACTCGAATACATAAAAATATATCTACAATTAGGGTCATTGCGTATTTGTGTTCTCCTTTCGACTTGAGTGTGTCACACCCCCTTTTCTACCCCAGAAGATAAGATATGTGTTATGGATTGTGGGTTAAAGAGTTTTTTCCAATTGAAGTGACAAAATTTGAGTAGGGATTATTTTATTTATAGAGTCGCCACTTGAAATTGATTTTTGGGTGTTCCAAGTCACCTTTTATTTGAATCCCTAGTCAAAGGAAGATTTGACTCTTTTATTATTGATCTGCGACAAAATAAAGTTCGGGTAAGAAATTATGTTGACCAGGGAGAAGGTGTAAGACATTCCCCAAGTCTCGTAATTCTAGCACGGTCGCTTTATTGACTACATTTGGCTTTAAATTAATTTTAAATAAACTATACTTTATTTGATTTTCGTGTTTTGCCTATGTCCGCCTTTATTCTTGATGACTTCATTGATCTCAAACTAGGACAAGTATCCCCGACCCTAGCTTGCACTAACCAAGACGAGTATCCCGACCTCGGTTCGTGTGTCGCACCTAAAAGTGGAGCCTACTCGAAGTTAATTAAATTCAACTTTTATTTATTTGAAAGAATTGGAACAAGATGTGTCCTCACGACTTTGCTGTTTTTGTATCTTTATTCCGAAGCGCGTCTTCCCGACATCGGTTAAAACGAAATTAATTATTTTTGTTAAAACCATTTTATAAATAAATAATCTTATTGAATTTTATTTAATGACTAAAAAAAGGGGGTGACGTCAAATTTTTAAAAAAATGATCTTCCGCTTTATTGTTTGAAACTCAACTAGACTATTACTATTGTTATCCTAAAAAAAGAATTGACCAACTTTAGAAACTATGTTATGGAATTAGTCAAAGAAGAGAAATATTTTTTATTTTTTATTTTGTAGATTGATGGTTTATTTTCTAACTTAAGAAAATTATCTACAAATCCAAAATGAGTAATGTATGGTTAATTGAAACAACTTTGCGGTTATTACGATTACTAATTTAAAAGATGAGATTAATGCGGGAAGATTTCCTTAACTAATTTATATTGTTTAAAACTAAAAAAAATTGTGGATTTGTGGTGATACTAAAAGGTAGCGACCAATTTTACCGATTTTTACATAAGTTTGTTCTATTCCCTTTAATTCCAATCTTATCACGAAACCAACTAAGCTCAAATCAATCTTTTACTACTTATGCATAGAACACGACTCAACTACCGCTTCTAATTCAAATGCAAAATCAAAGAACCAACTTGATATATAGTGAAACAGAGAATTCAGAAGACTAAATAAAATAACAAGCAACAATATGGTATAAGCCTTCTTCAAAAGACCAAACTACACCAAAACTAATTTACAATCAACACATCATATTATCTCACAAGGAAACTGAACTATTTCAAATTGGATGCTCCTATATATATCACTGTTTCCATCTTATACACATTCGCCTAAAAAATTACATAGTACGAACATATTAATTGGAAAACACGATAAACCTCATTAGATTAACAAAGAAATTTCTCATATACACAAAGTAACAATGACTCAAACAATGGAGCACTTCAGAGCAAAAAAAAAGGTAATAATATTAAGACATGGTTTGAGCTAAAAATTTGAAGGATAAATTACAACTACAAAAGATTTATTAAGCATGCTTCCATACCAAAATTATACAAGAAACATAATACTCTCAAACTTATAATAAACTGGAAGGAACTCAAATAGTTTCATTTCCATTCACTTTTAATACAAAAATTACAGTATTATGTCAGGAATACCTAGATAAGAGAAAAGCGAAGATCAGTGATGAATGAAACAGAAATTCCAGCAACAGTGACAACAAAAACAACAATAAACCAGCAGTGAATCCGTGTTAAAAAAGCCTAGAAATCTCACTAAAATCAGGGATTCTTAAAGAGAATGAACTCAGAATCAAACCCTTAAACTCTTATATGTTTCTGAAAGATTTTGCACATTAAGACTCAACCAAAAATTCACAATTTTCAGCTTACTCTTTATGTGTTCAGCTGCTGATTTTTCTCTCAAGTTTTAAGTGTCTTCCAACTCTAAAGATGTTATTTAAGCGTCCTTAAAATATGAAAGGAGCAGCCCTTAAGTAAGCAAAGAAAATCACTTTTGGACAACTTTTGGTTCACCAAAAGTCTGTTCAAAAGGACTGACTTTTGTTTACAAAGAAAAAATGGTTCAAAAGACTCACTTTTGGGTGCTAAAAGTTTGTTCAAGGACTGTTTAAAAGGGGAAAGGACAGCCCTTGAACAGGTGTGGCAGAAACATGGAGGAAAATAGTACTCTTAGCCAACCTAGATGTTAAAGTAAACAACTTTGTACCCTAAATCATGATCAATTTTAGCTAACTTCAGCTTTAAGCAAATTATCCAAACCTAGTTTGCACCAAACCAAGACGACAAGCAAGTAACTAGAACTTAGTTAATCTACCACAAACATGTAACTAAAACTTAACATTGAACCATTAATCAATCAAGAGAACTTAAAACCTAATGACTAAATCAAACCAAGCAAGACACATGTTAACAGAGAAAACAACTTAGTGAAAAGGTTTGATTAAGCGAAGATGAAACTGAAAACTATATAGAAAATGAACTAAAATCAACCACTAACAAAACTTACAACTACTACAATAAGTACAATAAAGTAGTAGGCAACAAAAATCAGAACCTAAATAAAGGATTCAGGTTGCAGTTAGAGTCCAAAGACTTTGAAACTTCAGTTAAAGTCCGGAGGCATAACAAAACATGACAACTAAACACTATTAATTCTGAACTGACCAACAATTAATCAACAAAACTAAACTGATAAAAATAAACTAACACAAAGAACGACTCAAAAATATCACATACGAATTAGATCAATGTAACCAAAACTAAATGACTAATAATTCAAGACGCAAAACAATTGATCTCAATATCATATGATACGACTAAACTAATCACTGCGAGCAACTAAAAGGTTTATCGGAAGCGACATACAACAACATGGAAACAATAGCAACTCGACATAATCACTGCTCAAATTTATACGAATAACATAAAAGTTAATGAAAATTAAACTCTAAACATAATCATAATTACAAGGTCGAAATCAGAAAAGGAAAGAGGTGTTACCAAAACTCAAGGACATTTGAGGCCAAATTGCACAACGAGAAGATGCCGAGGATATCAACCAATGATTTTTCGACCCTGAAACACAAGCTTCCTTTTAGTAGACACCTAAAAAAATAAGTTCTGGCATCATACTATAAGGAAACGTGAGTTTTCGGATCGAATAGGCTTAAAGAATGAGGCAGTGATAGGGAATTAGTGGCGGGATAGTGAGGTGGCCACTGGAGGTGGCTGGCCGGTGGCGGTGAATTTTTTAGGGAGTGAGATTATAGGGAAACTGTAGATCTCTTTGAGATCTACACGTTTATATAGGTTTAATGGGGGGGGGGGGTATGGTGGCCGGTTCGCCGTGAAATCAAAGAGGGAAATAAGAGGCGGCTATCTAGGGTTTCGATTTCACGGAATTTTGAAGGGATTTTGAAGATTTGGGGCTCGGATTAGGAGAGAGGCTAAAGAGGAAGAAATTGGTATATGTTGGTGGTGTTTGGAGGTTGCCGAATGCCGGTGGGCGATCTCCGGCGGACGGCGGAGGACAGAGAGACTAGAGGGAGTGAGGAGAGAGGAAGAAGAAAAGGATTATGGGGGAAAATTGGGCAAAATTTCGGCTAACCTAGGCTTTAAATACCTAGGGTGGCGAATGATGAGAGCCATTGGATCAAGAGGGATTGGATGGCCAAGATGTGATCTCTGGATCACTCACCGAAACGGCACCGTTCTGTTACCATGCTCAACAGACCCACAAATGGACCAGATTTGGCGCGTTTGGACCGCTGATTTGGGGCCAAATTTGGTCCAATTCAGCTAAAAACACCACTTAGCCCAATTCTTTAGTCTCCTTCAATTAAACTATAGTCAATTCCTAAAAACTACGCATACACATAATAAACAAAAGAAAAAGAAAAGCAAAAAGCAAAAATTAAGCATTTACAACTGCCCCTCTTTGCTCGAGAACATGAAGAGTTTTCGTGCAAAGATAGTGAATGTCATGACTAATTTTGCTCACATATGACTTTAATGAAAGCATTTTTTTTAAAAAGATGACCGAACCTTGCTTCCGAGGTTTCCTACATATTCTTGGCTATAAAGGAATCAGGTTAGAGTAGTTCTAGGAACATTTTGGTAGCTGGGCCTAGCGGAAACTGGAGTTAAGACTGTTGTTGTTGTTGTTGTCACTGTTACTTGCTGTTTACATCAAAAGAAAAAGAGAAAAGAACTGCATATGACTACAAGCTAAGAGTTACAAATTCCTATCTATGTGTCTTCTGGAGTCAAATCTTGATTCTTGACTTGCTCGCTTGTGTTGACCTTAGATTGGATCTTGATGCTCTTTAAAGAAAAGATTATGGCTCATTATCGATCGCTTGATTTCCTGCTCAAAATTTGGCAAAGTAAAACTTGAGAAGCTGGGTTATTGACACATTATCAAAGCTAACTCCAACTATCTTGTGATCGAAAGACCTCTTTTTTTTATGAGAAACTGAAACTGCAAGCTTTAATCATCACTTGTGCTATACGGAGGAGCCTGCAAAGCCATCAAAGAAACAAAACGAACAAAATTTTTCTGCCCCAGTCTGGCACTAGGAAAATTTTGTGAGTTATTATAGAAAGCAATAAATTATCTAATTTACTGAAATGAAAACAAAAACAGTAGTATAAACTAGCTATGTGAGGATACGCAACCACAAGGTAGTACCCTGTGTTACTAAAGGAAATAGAATTAGAGCATAGTATCCTATCTTACTGAAAGGAAATATAACCAGGGGTTGGCTCCCTGTATCACCAAAAAGGGGTGTAATTATGGGTTGGGTATCCTGTATCACTAGGAAGGGATGTAACCAGGGGTTGGTACCCTGTATTACTGAAAAGAAATGTAACTAGAGGTTGGCGCCATATATTAATAGGAAGAAATATAACCAGGGTTTGGCGCCCTATATCACTAGGAAGAAATGTAACCAGGGGTTGACACCCTGTATTACTAAGGAAAACTGTAACCAGGGGTTGGTACCCTGTATTACTGGAAAGAAATGCAACCAGGGGTTGGTACCTTGTATTACTGGAAGGAATTTAACTAGGGGTTGATACCCTGTATTACTGGAAGGGAATGTAACCAAAGTTTGGTACCCTGTATTACTAGAAAGGAATATAACTAGGGGTTGGCGCCCTATATTACTGGAAGGAATGTAACCAGGGGTTGATACCCTATATTACTAGAAGGGAATTTAACCAAGGGTTGGTACCCTATATTACTAGAAAGGAATGTAACCAGGGGTTGGCACCCTGTATCACTAGGAAGAAATCTAACCAGGGGTTGGCGCCCTGTATCACTAGGAAGAAATGTAACCAGGGATTGACACCCTATATTACTGAGGAATACTGTAACTAGTGATTGGTACCCTGTATTACTAGAAGGGAACGTAACCAGGGGTTGGTATCCTGTATAACTGAAAAGGGATGTAACTAGGGGTCGGTACCCTGTATTACTGAAAGGAAATATAACCAGGGGTTGGCGCCCTGTATTATGGATAAAGTGTTGAATTCCTCTAGGCGAAAAGGTTCTACCTGAGTTAAATTACGTAAAACAACCTGAGCAAAGAGTTCTTCTACCCATAACTATGAGCCGGATCCCCTACGAAACGGTTCTACCTGAGTTAAGTTACGTAAAACAACCTGAGCGAAGAGTACTTCTACCCGGAACTATGAGTTGGATCGCCATAGGCAAGACGGTTCTATCTGAGTTAAGCTACGTAAAATAGCCTGGGTAAAGAGCACTTCTACCCGGAACTATGAGCTGGATCTCCCTAGGCGAGACGGTTCTACCTGATTTAAGCTACATAAAACAGCCTGGGCGGAGAGTACTTCTACCCGGAAATATGAGCTGGATCCCTCTAGGCAAAAAGGTTCTACCTGAGTTACGCTACGTAAAACAACCGGGGCGAAGAGTAGTTCTACCCGGAAATATGAGCTGGATCCCCCTAGGAGAAACGGTTCTACCTGAGTTAAGCTATGAACATGGGAGGTGAGAACAGTAGTAATGCATGCTGAAAATAAAAGAAAATGGAGATTTTAAGGAGCTTACGTTTGGTGACATTCGTCCGTTTAGAATAGCCATTCTGCACTGCTTTGTTCCTGCTTCAAACAAAGAAAAATTTGGGAATTTTCAGAGTGGTGGTCGGTTTGTGGCCTTGATACCCTATTGTAGTTTGAATTCACGGCCACTCCGCTGTTAAAGAATTGATTCTATCAATGCGGTACCGAGGTGCTCGGATACTCTGTATTGCATTTTGGAGACCTCATTTTCTGACATTGCCCCTGACTGTTTCATACCCCGATGTTTATGGTATCACTAATCCTTGTCCCCATTTTTCCGTGAAGCAAGTCTTGCTTAGGCCGAATTTTTGGTTTCTTTGAGACACTTTGTTCGGCTTATCAAAAGATATCTCAGATGGATTTGTGCCTTCGTCAATTCCATATATTCCCCAAATGTGCTCGATATTACGGGGAAACTGTAGCCAATTTTGCAGCCATTTCTTTGCTTTGCTTTTGATGTAGGATTAGACCGAAAGGGACTCAAAGAAAAATTATAGATAAAAGTAGAATAATAATTGAAAGTGAAAAATAACTGTGCTTAAGCAAAAGGTATACCTTTAGGGGAAAGGAATAGGGTGACTTATCTGGAGTTATGTGCCGACTTCAATGAATCATGACGTGCATTTTGGACTGGACGCATGATCCGCCTGAGCTGACTAATTCTCAAAATCCGTCGCAAATGTTCATATTGAAATTGTTTTGGTTGTGCTCATGCTAGAGTATTCGAAACCCTCATTCGGCTAGTAGCGCCCTTTGCGGGTTTTCGCTAACTGACCTCTCTCATTTCTCTACTCACTGTCGCCTTATGGTGCCCATCTGGGTTTTCACCAACAAGACTCTCGTTTCTCTGCTCACTGTTGCCTTACTGTGACCATACATGTTTTCACCGATAAGACTCTCCCATTTCCTCTTTTTTTTTTACCAAGATACTGCATGCGGAAGGTTTCCCAATGCCCTTGTCATGGTGACTTTAAACATTCTCAAGGATCGATCAGAAGTTCTTAACAGGGAAAAGGGGAAAAGAATCCTGAACTGAATTACCACTTTTGGAACCGTTTCTATAGAAAAAATCGTAAAACAAAACAAACTTCTACCCTAGTTTTGGAGTATTGGGAATATGGATTTTTGTTGTGATGGGACAGAACCCTCGGGTAAGGCTGCCTAGTTATCCTTTCAAAATTAAGTCGGACGTAGTTCAATGACTCAAAAGATTTGTTGTTTGACCTTTTCTTTCTTCTCCTTTTTTTTTTGCTTTTGCAAGTACACAGGTTCCAAAAAGTGGAAAACAAAGAAGACAAATATAGCTCAAAAGGGTTAACAAAAGGCTGACACCTATTTGGAATAGCGAGCAATGATATCATTCTTCATCTCGATCTGAGAAAATCATGCGTGAAAGTTCCATAGTGGGCATATATCAGACATAATATCTTTTGCCTGCATCTGTGTTAATAGTCATGTCTGGTACCCATCCTTCTTCATCTACCAAGTGCAAGGCCCCTTTTGATAACACTTTCTGGATGATGTAGAGTCCTTGCCGGTTTGGGGCGAACTTTCCTTTAGCTTCTACTTGGTGTGGAAGAACGTATTTCAGAATGAGTTGGCATACCTCGAAGTGCCTTGGACACACTTTTTTGTTGTAAGCGCGTGCCATTCTTTGCTGGTATAACTGGCCAAAGCACACTGCTGCTAGCCGTTTTTCATCAATCAATATTAGTTGTTCTAATCGGGTCTTTACCCATTATGTATCTTCAATCTCCGACTCCACAATGATCCGAAGAGAGGGAATTTCAATTTCAGGCGCTATTACAACTTCCATTCCATATACCAACAGATAAGGAGTTGCACCAACAGATGTGCGAGCAGTCGTGCAGTATCCCAAAAGAGCAAAAGGAAACTTTTCATGCCATTGTCTGGAACCTTGGATCATCTTCCTAAGAATCTTCTTGATGTTCTTGTTCGCCGCTTCAATGCTCCATTGGCTTTTGGACAGTAATGGATAGAATGGCGATACATAATTTAAAATTTCTCGCATACCTCCTTCATCAAATGACTATTTAGATTGGCTAAATTGTTAGTGATAATGGTCTTTGGGATACCAAAGCGACAAATGATGTTGGAATGAACAAAGTCTACCACTGCTTTCTTGGTGACTGCTTTGAAAGTGACAGCCTCCACCTACTTGGTGAAGTAATCAATTGCAACCAAATTGAATCTATGCCCATTGAAGCCTTTGGATCGATTGGCCCGATAACATCCATTCCCGAAGCAACGAAAGGCCAAGGAGAGGACATGCGATGCAACTCCGAAGGTGGCGAGTGAATCAGGTCACCATGAATCTGGCATTGGTGACATTTGCGAACAAAACTGAAGCAATCTCGCTCCATAGTAAGCCAATAATACCCTGCCCGCAGAATCTTCTTTGCCAAAACATATCCATTCATGTGAGGTCCACATACCCCCGAATGCACTTTACTCATGATCCGCTCAGCTTCTGTGGCATCTATGCATCTCAACAAGTTCAAATCTGGGGTCCTTTTGTACAAAATTTCCCCATTTAGGAAGAAACTCCGCCTTATAGTTTTTTGTTGATCTCCCTTGGCATTCTCTGGGTATTCCCTTGTTTTTAGGAATCTATTTATGTAATGATACTGTGGTTCACCATCTGGTTCTGTATCAATAGTATTGCAATAACCGTGTTGATTTCGAACATGGATTTCCAATGGATCAATATGAGTGTTGCCTGGATAAGGGAGCATCGAGGCTAAGGTAGCCAAGGCGTTGGGCTAGCTCGTTGTGAAACCTGGGAACGTACCTGAACTCGATAGATTTGAATCTTTTGCTCAGGTCTTGCACACATTGTTTGTATGGAATAAGCTTGATGTCTCGAGTCTCCCATTCGCCTTGGGCTTGCCGGATAAGCAAGTCAGAATCTCCCATAACTGATAGTTCATCCACATCCAGATCGAGGGCCATTTTCAGACCCACGATACAAGCTTCATATTTTTCGTATTATTGGTACAGAAGAATCGAAGTCGGGCCGTTGCAGGGTAATGTTTTCCAATAGGTGAAATGAGAATTGCACCGCTCCCAACTCCTTTGATATTGATAGCCCCATCAAAATACATTTTCCATGCATGGTTGTCGTCCGGAACTACTTCCTTTATTGAGTTGACCTCTTCGTCTAGGAAGTATGTGCTCAGTGGCTCGTAACCATCATCAACTGGATTCTCTTCCAAATGATCTGCTAAAGCATGTGCTTTCATTGCAGTGCCATAGGCGATATTGAACTTTGTGAGCAGAATCTGCCATTTTGCGAGCCTGCCAGTAGGCATAGGCTTTTGAAATATGTACTTCAAAGGATCCATTCTGGATATGAGGTAAGTAGTGTAGGCCAGGAGATAATGCCTCAACTTCTGAGCGACCCAAGTCAAGGCACAACATGTCCATTCTAAAAGGGTATACTTAACCTCGTAATTGGTGAACTTCTTACTCAAATAATAGATTGCTTGTTCCTTTTTGCTTGTGGCATCATGTTGCCCTAGAAAGCATCCAAAGGAATTATCCATCACTGATAGATATAAAAACAAAGGCCTACCAGTTTCGGGTGGGACCAGTACAGAGGGTTCTGACAGATAATCTTTGATCTTGTCAAAAGCTCTTTGGCAATCGTCCGTCCACTTGATAGCAGCATCCTTTTTCAGCAACTTAAAGAAGCGCTCGCACGTGTTTGTGATCTGAGCAATGAACCTACTGATGTAGTTTAACCTCCCTAGCAAACTCATGACTTCCTTTTTTTTCTTCAGGGGTGACATATATCGAATGGACTTTATCTTAGATGGATCCAATTCGATGCCTCTCCGTCTGACTATAAAACCCAGGAGTTTCCCAAATGGAACCCCAAATGCATACTTGGCTAGATTAAGCTTAAGTTCATACCTTCGAAGCCGGTTCAAAGAACTTTTTCAAATCGCGCATGTGATCAGCCTATGTCTTTGATTTTATGATGACATCATCGACATATACTTCGATCTGTTTGTGCATCATGCCATGGAAAATGGTGGTCATGGCCTTCATGTAAGTTGCCACGACATTCTTCAAACCGAATGGCATGACCCTGTAACAATAAGTACCCCATGGAGTGGTGAAAGCGATCTTTTCTCCATCATCCTTGTCCATTAGAATCTGGTGGTACCCCGCATAGCAATCCATGAACGACTGTATCTCATGCTTTGCGAAATTATCTACGAGAATGTGGATGTTTGGCAAAGGAAAATTATCCTTTGGACTTTCTTTGTTTAGGTTTCTGTAGTCAACACAGACTCTAGTTTTTTCATCCTTCTTTGGCACAGGCACAATATTTGCCACCCAGGTGGTGTATCGGACAGCTCTAACCATATTGGCACCCAGTTGTTTTATTATTTCCTCTTTGATTTTATCACTCATGTCCGTTTTAAATTTTTGTTGCTTTTGTTGGACTGGTGGAAAATCAGGATACGTGGGAAGATTATGAACCACTAGATCTGCACTTAAACCCGACATGTCATCATAAGACCAAGCAAACACATCTCTGTATTCAAATAAAAGTTGAATCAAGGCATCTCTGGCTTTTTGTTTAGTTTGAATGCTTATCTTTTTCTAACATCTTCATGACTTACAATATTAATGGTCTCAGTTTCATTGAGGTTGGGTTTAGGCTTGCTTTCAAATTTTTCCAACTCTCTTTTTGTTTCCTCAACGACCTTATCTTCATCATATTCAACCTCTTAATGCATTATTTTAAAATTAGACAGCTTTTTAAGATCTGGGCGTGAATTCCACATGCATGTCATGTTTTTAAAGCTAGCATTAACAAAACTGAAATGGAAACAAAATGACAGGAATTAGGAAAAGGAAAAGTTACAAAACTTAATACGAAACTGAATTGCATTTCATGAATTTTCAAGGATAGAAGGGTTAACATCAAAACAAAACAATCATACTGAGATGTTTGGATTACAACCCCGAAGTAACCCAAAATACAAAAAAGAATCTGCAAAAGCAAACTACCAAGACTCCTTCCTTATGGGGAGAAGAGTTGCTTCCCAATTGTTGAGCATGGTGTCTGGGCCAATTAGTTGCATATCAGCACGACTAGTGCCTTCACCATCCTGGATGATATTCACTTCAGAAAACATCTGGCTGAGTCCATGGAAAATTTCATCAGTGTTTGCCTGCGCCGAGGAATGTTGACCTTCTTGGAGTCGTGGCTTGACAAGAGTGTAGAAAATGTGAGAGATAGGTTGTTGCAAGACCCATACATGCTTTTTGCGGTGCTTGGCTTTGTCTTCGTCTGCTTGTGTTGGCCTGAAGCCTAAACCAAAAGTACCCTGGAACTGAACGGAGAAATGGGCTCCAAAATTCCTTGCAACGGTGCCCCCAAGCCTTTTCCTGGCCCAAAACCTTGTCTCAGTATAAGTGCAGCCACCATTACAGATGTGGCGGAAAGACGAGGATGCAGAATGGCCTTTCCTTCCTCAACATGGTCCACATCAACCGCTTCAAAATCCTGATAGAAAATGGACTCACACCTTTCCTTGGCCTCAATACAGGGGATTAATGGGTCTTTATAAATGGACGACTCGTCTTACCCATGAACAATAATTTCTTGCCTGTCATGTTCAAATTTGAGCATCCGATGCAAGGTGGATGGCACAGCTCGGTCCGTATGGATCCATGACCTTCCAAGAAGAAATTTCTAAGAAGTGTCGATGTCCACTACTTGGAAGACAATTTCAAAGTCAACCGGCCCAATCGTCATGGTGAGGTTAATCTCCCCAATGGTATCTCTCGTTGAACCATCAAAAGCCCAGATACGAACATTGCTGGGTCGGATTCTATCTGTATTAATCTTCATGTTTTGCAAGGTGGAGAGAGGGCATACATCTACGCTCGAGTCTCTATCAACCATGACTCATTTTACATAGTGCCCCTCACATTTAACAGTCAAATGTAAAGCCCTATTGTGCTCGACTCCTTCTTCGGGGAGTTCATCATCAGTAAAGGTGATTCTGTTCACCTCAAAAAATCTGTTGGCCATCTTCTTTAACTGATTCACTGTGGTCTTATCTGAGACATGTGCCTCGTTCAAGATATTGATTAGCACACGAGCGCGCTCTTTTGAATGTATGAGAAGAGATAGTAGAGAAATTTGGGCAGGAGTCTTTCTCAGCTAGTCAATGATTGAGTAATCCTGAACTTCCATCTTTTTCAAAAACTCTTATGCCTCTTCTTCACTGACCGGTTTCTTTATTGGCAATTGGCCTTCTCTGATTTGCTTGGCTTCAACTCTTTTGGAGAGTAACACCTCCCTGATCGAGTCAAACCTCCAGTTTCCCCCACTTCTTATATGATTTCCTTGCCTTTGTAAGTCATCACAGTTTTGTTGTAGTTCCAAGGAATGGTTTTCTTGTTTGTCACAGGGGGTTGCACGACATGTTTGATTGTGATTGGCTCTATTATATCCTTCGTACCACCCTGATTCTGCTTTGTGTTGGGGTAGCCTACGAAGACATATAACCTTGGGTTTGGAACATTGGAGCTAACTTCCAATCTCGAGACCTTGGGAACAAATAAAGTTACCTTTTCTAAGCTCGAGGCACCTTTCACAATTAACGGCACATTTCGGCTTGGACTGACTTCTAGTTTGGTTCCCTCTTGAATCATTCCTGCTGTCATTTCTGCTCGACCAGCTGACTTGTATTCTTGATCTCAGCCAATCATTCCACTTGCCAGCTGATTGTGTACTGGCAAGGGGTTGTTGGTCACATTAGGAGGGTCCTCGTTATTTGTCACTACAATCAGTTTTTCAGCAATTAATCTTTCTATGGCTCTTTTCAGAGTCCAACAGTCATCAGTGTTATGCCCCGGGGCACCTGAATGATATTCACATCTAGCATTTTCTTGAAATCCATGTGAATCAGGATGCATATAGTGGGGAACGATGGGTCCAATCATGCTTATTTGCTTCAACTTCTGGAATAGACTAGAGTATGATTCAACCAATGAAGTGAATTTTTTCGCCGGCCTATGCTCTCGACCATAATCCTGCCTGGGAAAAGCATTGTAGGGTGCCCGAAAATTTTGCTGCTGAGGCGGGGGGATCCTTGGAGTTGGTGCCTGTACTCGCTGTTGGGAGGTCGAGCATAGGATTGAGCATTGAACACTGTATATTACGGTGGGCCCATAGAGTATTGAGGAATTGGCGGAGGATAATAATGTTGAGGGTAGCTAGAATTTCCCCTGATGAACTTGCACATAAGGGTGCGATGCCATCCCGAAGTCATCATGGAACCTTCATCTCTCTTCTTTCTATCTGCCAAGCTTCCCGACCCATTTTGGATAGCTTAGGTAGTGGCTTTGAGAGCATCTTGGCTTACAATTTTGCCAGTCTTGAGGCAATTTTTTTATCATCTCCCCTATTTTGATTGCTTCTGCAAAAGGTCTACCTATCGCGGACATCATGTTCTGAAAGTAATCAGGCTCTTGAGCCTCCAGAAAAACAGTGATCAACTCGTGGTTATCCATGGGTGGCTTGACTCTAGCCGCTTGCTCCCTCAACTTGATTGCATACTCCCTAAAGCTTTCAATCGGCTTTTCTTCATATTGGACAGGTAATTGCGATCTGGTGCAATATCTATGTTGTACTGGAATTGTTTGACGAAGGCCTGAGCCATTTCATCCCAAACATGCCAATGAGAGATATCTTGGACAATGAACTATTCGGAGGCTACCCCCACAAGACTTTCCCCAAAATAAACCATCAACAATTCTTCTTTTCCACTTGCGACCCTCAGCTGGTTGCAATACCTTTTCAAGTGGGCGATAAGGTCGTCGTGTCCATCAATACTTATCAAATTTTGGGTTCTTGAACCCTGGTGGAAAATGGATGTGAGGGAACATGCATAGATCACTGAAAGATATACTTTTGTGACCACCTAATCCTTGTATGTTCTTTATGTTCTGTTCAATACTTTTCATTTTTCTGGCCATCTCATCCGGCTCACCCGTCTTGGCAAGCTTTTCATTTTCCACTGGTGACTCGTACTGATGAGTCTGGTTGTATGGAGTCGAGACCCTGAAATCCATATTTGGAGAGTAGTATTAGCCATCATAATCATGAGATGGTGGCTCATTGTTTTGCCTCACCACAGGCGGTGGTGGCGAGATTGAATATACCGGCACGCTGGCCACGACAAGAGGGGTGTTCCTGACCGGTGCGGCTGGAGGTCGCACATTAGAGGTACCAGGGGCGGCATGGAAGCTGTAGTTTGGCACATACCCTGGTGGTAGAATGTGATCTCTCGTTGCATGGAACGGTGGTTGAGTAGCCAGGGGTACGGTGGAAGTTCCTTCTGAGGGACCCTGAGGCGGAGGCTGACTGGAGACCTAAGCCTGATATACATCAGACCATTGTTGTTTTAATCTTCTTACTTCCTCCAACTCTTGCTCAACTGGCTGACCATGGGGTTCGTCGCCGACTAACTCTATTTCATCATTATTAGCCATCGATACTTTTCCTTTATATCTGGTGAAGTAATGATGTGTTGCCAGTTTCACCACAAACCAACCACCTTAAGCTTACTATATAAGAGACAACAAACGTGTTAGGTTAAGCATTTTACATATATGAATCACACATAATATACCATGTTCCTAACATTGTCACCATTTCTAACATGCTTTTGGAAGGCTTCATGTTTCATCCCGGCTTATAAGGCTGCTGCTTATTGACGCTCTCAATTTTTATTTTTTTTATTTTTTTTTCTCTCTCTTCCTCATTTTTTTCGTTTTTCTTTTCACTCGCCTAATTTTGTTCCCTCATTTTAGAGTCATTGAAATATTTCGATCGAACCTTTTAGGGGTTGCCTACGTATCATGTTGCCGCATGAATCAGATCCTTACGTAGTTCAGGGACACGACAATTTGTTTTTTTTCTTTTTTATATTTACAAATAAAACATTTTCTTGGTTCATTTTCAATTTTTCTAAAACAAAATCTTTTTCATTGATTTTTATTTTTTTTATACAAGACTCAAAAACAAGAATTAGATAAAGATAAGTATTTAAACAGACCAGACTTGACTCAAACAAACCTTTTAAGATAAACGGCACAACAACTAGACTCAAAACACCAAAAGACTATTATAGACTCAAAGACCACAAATGAACAATCAAAGTGAACTACCAGCTAAAAGAAAATCCAAAGTTCTACAAGAGAATCCACCAGCATCACTGCAACCATGGCGCTTATTCCTACGGATGACCCCCAATGTCGCGGTATATCCTTTCTAAGTCTTCAGATATGTGACGGGCGACGTTCAACGACACTTCTGCAAACCGCTCAGGCGTCATTCCCTAGAAACTCTTGCAAGCTCGATAGGTATATGTGGCTACCTCGAGGATATTTCCCTTAATGTGTTCCTGAGCCAAATGCAACTCTTGATTTTGCTGACCACCAGTTTCGGCTAGATGCAACGCATCATGCTCGCAGTCCAAGGCCATATCTCTCTAGCGCCAAACTTATAGTGACTCCCCCTCTAACCGATTGATCACCCTTTGGTAGTGATGTATTTCTATTTCAAACTCGGCGATATGAATCTTTACTTGAATCAACTGGGTTTTGAGTGCTTGCTTCTCTCGTGTCTACTGAGCTTTCTCTTTCTCAAAAACATCATATAGCAGATCTCTATCTACTTTAACGACGTCGATCTCTTCCTGCAGTGCTCCGAAGCCAGATTCATAATCTCTTTTCATCTCTTCCGTAGCCAGCCCAACTCTATTTCGAATCTCGGCCTCCCATTCTGCGGTGCTCTTCACGACTGTCCCCGGTCTATATGTGAGAGAATATTGATTATAAAACCACTCAAGATAAGAAGGATTCCGCTCACCCCATTCTCGATCTGCCACCATAGTGCCACGCTCGAGTATCTTAGTGCCATTCCAAATACGTTGAGCATAAGCTTCACGAATGTGATCCTCTGATGTTGCTTCCCAGATAAAGTTTATCATAGTCTCTACCGGGGCCGGGCACTATCTTCTTGTGACCCAACTAACATAGAACTCTCATAGGAGCATATGGCTGATAACCCCGAAGCCCCATCAAGATCAGAAACAGATGGCAAGATGACTTATAGATTTCTGCAGTGAACCAAGGATAGTTCCATGTAATCTGATCATCTGTTAAGGAGTAGAGATATTCCCTCCAATCTTGGACACTTTCTGGAAAACTACAAATCTCCAACTCACTTTTCAATCTAGAATTATACTGGCGAACATGATTACCCCAACAAGTACGGTAGTCTACCTGATAAGGACGACGGAAAAGATGATCCATGAACCACATCTGGAGCAGGAGTTTGTAACCTTCAAAGAAACCTTTTCCTTCCCAACACCTAGTCGAGGCACGAAAGATATTTGCTAACACCATAGGAAGAATGGAAGAATTTTTTCTTTTCATCATGGCTATGACTATCCCAGATAACCGAATGTTGATCTTCCAATCCTCTCTTGGGAAGACCATGCACCCCAAGAAAGCTACAATGAATGCTTTCCGTCCGTGTTCTCGCCATGTGTGTTAGTTCTGTTTATTAACCAGCTTCGTCCCATATTCTAAGAATGTCCCTTCATGTCCGTACATGTCATACAAGAAATCTAGGCGAACTTTCCCTTGCGCCACATGTGCTATCTCGGTGTGGCTGATCCACACCTACTCAAGAAACTTGGTAGCAGTAACATCCATGGGAGCCAAAAGTCTCTTTGTTCGACTCTTTTTCCCCAAATTTGTATATTCAAGGAATTCCTCCAAGGTAGAAGTCATTTCAAACCCATTAAGACGAAACACATTGTTCTTCGGGTCCTAGAAATAAACCGAACCCTCGATGAGTTCTCATTTAGGATCAATCTCCATGATGTTTACCAAGTTTTTCAAATAATCCTTGATCTTTCCTTGCTCAAACTCATCCATGTTGTTCCACCATCACTTCAATAACCTAGGCACTTTGTCGACAATCTTAAACGGCGAGTGCTCTTCATCTCTCGGCCTGTTGTCAGGTCTCCTACTAACTGAATCCATATCGTACCTAGATAAATAAAAAAATGAGGTCAATTCCTAATCTAAACTCAAAGAAATGACACTACGTAGACTTTTGGAATAGACAAACTTCTTATGGGAGGAAGGCTAGAAAAAACGGTCGGACAAGGACAAAATGATAAAAGGTGACGAGGGGAAAAATATGGTTATTTTAATGAAAACGGCTCTTCAGTACCTCCAAGAAAGGTATTAAGGTTGTCTTGGTAAAAACATCCGGACACATGGATAAGCGGGTAAAAATAAATAAAAAATTTATTTATTTACGAAAAATACCCATTTGATACTTCACAAAAAAAAAAGAAGCTATAAGGTTGACTTGGCAAAAATGGCCAAAAAAAGGGACGACATGGCAAAAACAAAATGACTATTTTACGAAAATAGCCATTAGACACTTCCGAAGAAAGTTTAAAGGTTGCCCCGGCAAAACGGTCAAAAATAAAGACGAAATGGTAAAAGGTGTTAAAAACGAGCAAAGTAACCATTTTGTACGGACATAGCCCTTCGGCACTTCCGAGGAAGGTTTTAAGTTTATTTCGGCAATGATTCGACATAAGGGCAAAATGATAAAATATTAGCTATATTTACGAAAACAGCCTTTGGCACTTTCAAAGAAGGTTTTGAGGTTGTATTGAAAAACATGATCGGACGCAAAGGCAAAAATAATAAAAAAAACAAAAAGCAGCAAAACTATCGATTTATTATTTTTTTTTAAAAATTGAAAAATATTATGGACACATTGATTTCGAAAACTCTTGCAAAAATAGGGGCTGAACCCGATGAAGGTTGCTTACGTACCCTACTGAAATCGTGAGAATCGAACCTGTGTAGTTCGAACTTGGCCATTTTTTTTGGACACCTCATGCCAGATTAGTCCCTTTTTTATTTAGTAAAAACGAATTATTTGTACAAAACTAGGGGAATAATTTTTTTTTAAAATTCCGCTCAACTAATTTTCTTAAGCCGGTCAACAAACGCAAGCAAGCCTTCCAAATGATGCAGCAAGTAGCACATAAGTGAACATGGTGGTCTCAAAAAGGATACCTGTCTTATACGGACCCGACCCCCGTGCCGAGCTTCGCTATGTCAAATGCACATGATGCAACAAAAATGATCCTACTAGGGATAATAGGCATGTGGCTTATTCTTCTAGGTTTTAAAAATCCTAGGGGATGAGGTGTATCTAGACAAGCCATAAAGCGAGCAGACAACTCGAGTTGGGAAGGGGTAGCGTATCGGGAGCAATACTTCTTCGGCTTAACTACTGGACCCTCCCCGCTCTTAAATACGGGTGACTAATAATCCTTCATCGGGAGCCCAGGCCCACCGGCTTTATCTCAAAAAAGAATGGGGCGCGTATCCGCGATTCCCGAGGTTGTATTCAGAAGACTCATAGGGGGTGCACAAGAAGACAATTTATAATACATTTCAACAATATCAAAGCGGTAAAGAGCAGGCAAGTAACACATTACGCCCAAATATATCACAATTATATAAAAAAAATTAGTAAATCCAAATAAAGTTAATGTACAAGCTCGAATTCTTGAATGGTCCCCAGCAGAATCGCCAAAACTCTCACACCCCTTTTTCTACCCTAAAAGATAAGATATGTTTTATGGATTGTGGGTTAAAGAGTTTTTCAAATTGAAGTGACAATTTTGAGTAAGGATTATTTTATTTATAGAGTCGACACTTGGAATTGATTTTTGGGTGTTCCAAGTCACCTTTTATTTGAATCCCTAGTCAAAGGAAGATTTGACTCTTTTATTATTGGTCTGTGAAAACAAAGTCCGAATAAGGAATTTTGTTGACCAGGGAGAAGGTGTAAGGTATTCCTTGAGTCTCGTGGTTCTAGAACGGTCACTTTATTTACTACATTTGGCTTCAAATTAATTTTAAATAAACTATGCTTTATTTGATTTTCGTGTTTTGCCTATGTCCGCCTTTATTCTTGATGACTTCATGGATCTCAAACTAGGACAAGTATCCCCGACCCTAGCTTGCACTAACCAAGGCGAGTATCCCCGACCTCGGTTCGTGTGTTGCACCTAAAAGTGGAGCCTACTCGAAATTAATTAGATACAACTTTTATTTATTTGAAAGAATTGGAACAAGACATGTCCTCAGACTTTTCCGTTTTTGTGTCTTTATTCCGAAGCGAGTCTTCCCGACATCGGTTAAGACGAAATTAATTATTTTTGTTAAAATCATTTTATAAATAAATAATCTTATTGAATTTTATTTAATGACTAAACAAAAAGGGGTGACGTCAAATTTTTAAAAAATAATCTTCCGCTTCATTGTTTGAAACTCAATTAGACTATTACTATTGTTATCCTAAAAAAAGAATTGACTAACTTTAGAAACTATGTTATGGAATTAGTCAAAGAAGAAAAGTATTTTTTATTTTTTATTTTTTAGATTGATGGTTTATTTTCTAACTTATGAAAATTATTTACAAATCCAAAATGAGTAATGTATGGTTAATTGAAATAAATTTGCGGTTATTACGATTACTAATTTAAACGATGAGACTAATGCGGGAAGATTGCCTTAACTAATTTATATTGTTTAAAACTAAAAAAAATTGTGGACTTGTGGTGATACTAAAAGGTAGCGACCTATTTTACTAAATTTACATAAGTTTGTTCTATTCCCTTTAGTTCCAATCTTATCACGAAACCAACTAAGCTCAAACCAATCTTTTATTACTTATGCATGGCAACAACACGACTCAACCACCGCTTCTGATTCAAATGCAAAATCAAAAAACCAACTTGATATATAGTGAAACAGAGAATTCATAAGACTAAAAAAAATAACAAACTACAATCTGGTATAAGCCTTCTTCAAAAGTCCAAACTACACCAGAACTAATTTACAACCAACACATCATATTGTCTCACAAGAAAACTGAACTATTTTAAATTTTTACGCTCCTATATATCAATGTTTCCATCTTATACACTTTCGCTTAAAAAATTACATAGTACGAACATATTAATTGGAAAATACGATAAACCTCATTAAATTAACAAAGCAATTTCTCATAAACACAAAGTAACAATGACTCAAACAATGGAGCACTTCAGAGCAAAAAAAAAGTAATAATATTAAGACATGATTTCAGCTAAAAATTTGAAGGATAAATTACAACTACAAAAGATTTATTAAGCATGTTTCCATACCAAAATTATACAAGAAGCAGAATACTCTCAAACTTATAATAAACTGGAGGGAACTCAAATAGCTTCATTTCCATTCATTTTTAATCCAAAAATTACAGTAGTATGTCAGGAATACCTAGATAAGAGAAAAGCGAAGATTAGTGATGAATGAAATAGAAATTAAAGCAACAGTGACAGCAGAAACAACAATAAACCAGCAGTGAATCCGTGTTAAAACAACCCAGAAATCTCACTAAAACCAGGGATTCTTCAAGAGAATGAAATCATAATCAAACTCTAAGACTCTTATATGTTTCTGAAAGATTTTGCACATTAAGACTCAACCAAAAATTCACAATTTTCAACTTACTTTTTATGTGTTCAGCTGCTGATTTTTCTCTCAAGTTTTAGGTGTCTTCCAACTCTAAAGATATTATTTAAGTGTCCTTAAAATATGAAAGGAGCAGTCCCTAAGTAAGAAAATAAAGTCATTTTTGGACAGCTTTTGGTTCACCAAAAGTCTGTTCAAAAGGACTGACTTTTGTTCACAAAAAAAAAACTGCTCAAAAGACTAAAAGTTTGTTCAAGGATTGTTTAAAAGGGGAAAGGACAACCCTTGAACAGGTGTGGTAGAAGCATGGAGGAAAATAGTACTCTTAGCCACCCTAGATGTTAAAGTAAATAACTTTGTACCCTAAATCATGATCAATCTTAGCTAACTTTAGCTTTAAACAAATTAACCAAACCTAGTTTGCACCGAACCAAAATGAGAAAAAAGTAACTAGAACTTAGTTAATCTACCACAAACATGTAACTAAAACTTAACACTGAACCATTAATCAATCAAGAGAACTTAAAACCTAATGACTAAAATCAAACCAAGCAAGACACATGTTAGCAGAGAAAATAACTTAGTGAAAAAGTTTGACTAAGCAAAGACGAAACTAAAAACTAGATAGAAAACGAACTAAAATCAACCACTAACAGAACTTACAACTACTACAATAAGTACAATAAAGTAGCAGGCAACAAAAATCAGAAACCTAAAGAAAGGATTCAGGTTCCAGTTAGAGTCCAAAGACTTTGAAACTTCAGATGAAGTCCGGAGGCATAACGAAACATGACAACTAAACACTATTGATTCTGAACTGACCAACAATTAATCAACAAAATTAAACTGATAAAAATAAACTAACACAAAGAACGACTCAGAAATATCACATACGAATCAGATCAATGTAACCAAAACTAAATGACTAATAATTCAAGAAGCAAAACAATTGATCTCAGTCTCATATGATACAACTAAACTAATCATTACGAGCAACTAAAAGGTTTATCGGAAGCGACATACAACAACATGGAAACAATAGCAACTCGACAGAATCACTGCTCAAATTTATGCAAATAACATAAAAGTTAATAAAAATTAAACTCTAAACCTAATGCTAATTATAAGGACAAAATCAGAAAAAGGAAAGAGGTGTTATCAAAACTCAAGGACATTCGAGGCCAAATCGCCCAACGAGAAGATGCCGAGGATATCAACCAATGAATGTCCGACCCTGAAACGCAAGCTTCCGTTTAGTAGAAGCCTAAACAAATAAGTTCTGGCATCATACTAGAAGGAAACGTGAGTTTTCGGATCGAATAGGCTTAAAGAATGAGGTAGGGGTAGGGAACTAGTGGCGGGATAGTGAGGTGGCCGCTGAAGGTGGCTGGCCGGTGGCGGTGCATTTTTTAGGGGGTGAGACACGTTTATATAGGTTTAATGGGGGGTATGGTGGACGATTCACCGTGAAATCAAAGAGGGAAATAAGAGGCGGCTATCTAGGGTTTTGATTTCACGGAATTTAGAGGGTTTTTTGAAGATTTGGGGATCAGATTATGAGAGAGGCTAAAGAGAGGAAGAAATTGGTATATGTTGGGTAGTGTTTGGAGGTTGCCGGCCTCCGGTGGGGGATCTCCGGCGGGCGGCTGAGGACAGAGAGACGAGAGGGAGTGAGGAGAGAGGAAGAAGAAGAGAATTATGGGGGAAATGGGGCGAGACTGGATGGCCAAGATGTGATATCTGGATCACTCACCGAAACGACGCCGTTTTGTTACCATGCTCAGCAGACCCATAAATGGATCGAATTTGGCGCGTTTGGGCCGTTGATTTGGGGTCAAATTTGGTCCAATTCGGCTAAAAACACCACTTAGCCCAATTCTTTAGTCCCCTTCAATTAAACTATAGTCAATTCCTAAAAACTACACATACACATAATAAACAAAAGAAAAAATAAAAGGAAAAAGCAAAAATTAGGCATTTACACAGTGGTTGCTGATGAACCTGCAAATACAGGTTCCTCTTAAGTGATTTGCAAATCGAAAGATGGCCTTCGAAATTGAGTGATTTAGTAGGTATTTTTCAGAAAATCTAACAAAGCTTTTATAATATCGAAAGATGGGCCTTCAAAATTGAGTGCTTTATTGGGTATTCTATAGAAAATCCAACAATGGTGAATATTCAAAAAACAACTATTGAAGAGAAAAAGAAGAAGCTTTAACCGGTCAAAAACCCAAAACCTTAACACTTACCACAACTTTTTGGAGCAAAAAATGTCACTGCATAGTTTTGAAGATTGACAAAAGGCTGACCAGTTGAACCAAGTCCATTAGAGCACACATTGTGAACTGACGAGCTGGCACATGAACAATATATGCTTAGGTGATGTTTTGAATATGAAATATCAGTGTACCAAGAGATTTTCTCCTAATGCGAGAAGGTTGCAAAATGATCTAATTAATTGAAGTCGAATTCAGCAAGGAAAGTAACAAAAGAAAGGAAGTTGAGTTTGGTTCGAATTGGTTCACCCAGGTAGAGTTGAACTGGAATTGGAAGACAAGCTCAACGACTGACTCTATAAATACTTGATGTATTTCTGCTGAAATTCAAGACGCACAAAGCTGAAGTGAATCAAAGTCTGAAAGCAAATTCCCAGAGTTAATTTTTGCTAGCAGAATCATTGTGCGATACAAAGGCTACGATTCAACTAGAAGAACCAGTTCCATCTGATTATTTATTGAGTCTAGTTGATTGTAGTAGGAGTTTTTAATATTGTATCTTTCAGCTTTCATAGAAGCAATTGTAATAGGTACGTATTGATCAAGTTAGAGTTAACTTGAGGTATGTAGGAATTAGCTAGGGGCTAGTTACTACAAAGGGTTAGAGTTAATCCTTAGGATTACAAAAGAGTTTATTTTGTAAGTCCGTTTGGCTCAGAGTTTTTAGTGAAGAGTTGACCAAATCCTACTGAGGAGTAGGTCGTGGTTTTTTCACCTTTTGAGCCAGGAGTTTTCCACGTAAAATCTCTGTGTTTTTACTTTACTGCCTTTTATTATTCCGCAACAGTAGTAGTTGGAACACGAAGAAGAACCAACTTGTTCTAATGAGACAACACTCGAAAATTGGGTACCACATAGAGTAACCTAATTTCTTGTGTGGTATTGAAGTCTAAAACATCATTTTGTATCAGAGAAGATTATCCTTGAAAGGCTAACACCTTAGAGAAGATCAAGATGAGTGCACCACCTGGAAATTGGGAAGGTCAATCAACTGCAAGGCCACCACTCTTCAATGGCCAGTACTACTCATGGTGGAAAAATAGGATGAAGGATCACCTAATTGGAGAAGACTATGAACTCTGGGACATAGTCACTGATGGTCCTCTAGCCACTATGATGAAGACTGCTGAAGGTATAGATATACCAAAGACAAGAGCTGATTGCACTGCTGAGGATCTAAAGAAATGGGAGAAGAATGCAAAGGCCAAAAAGTGGCTAGTATGTGGACTAGGTCCAGACGAGTACAGCAGAATCCAAAGCTGCACCACTATCAAAGATATTTGGGACACTTTTCAAGTAGCCCATGAAGGAACACCTCAGGTAAAAAGGTCAAGAGGTAATCTATTATACTCTCAGTATGAAAACTTCACTATGAAAGAAGGAGAAACTATTCAAGAGATTTACACAAGGTTCACAACCTTGACTAATGAACTAAAGTCTCTTGGAAGAATCATTCTTGAAGAGGACAAGGTTGAGAAGATCCTAACAAGGGTATTGCCTATTTCTTGAGAAAGCAAAATCACTGCTATCCAGGAATCTAAAAATATGGCAACCCTCAGATTGGATGAGCTAATTGGAAACCTCACTGCCTATGAACTGAGAAGGCAGACAATGAAGATGGATGGTCCAAAGAAGGAGAGGAGTCTAGCCCTAAGAATCACTGAGGGAGCAGATCTGGAAGATGATGAGATGGCCATGATCACCAAAGAATTCAGAAACTTTCTCATGAGGAAGAAAGGCATCTCTAGAGGAGGAAACTACAACAAAGCAAAGGCTCCAGAAAGACCAACCAACGAGGGATGCTATAAATGTGGTAAGACTGACCATCTCATTAAAAACCGTCCTCAGTGGGAAGTAGAGTGTAAAAAGGAAAGATATGAGAGAAGGAACAGGAGGAAGGAACAAGTTCAACCAAAGACAAACACAACAAAGGCTATGGTTGTTGCTTGGGGGGAAAGTTCAGATGAAGAATCAGAAGATGGGGAGACTGAAGATCAGGCGCTCATGGAAATTGGAGAATCTGACAAGGAATCACATGAAGAACCAGAGGTAAGTATCTCTCATCTTAAAAATAAAGTAAAGTTCCTATCTAAGGAAAAACTCTCTGAGTTGTTACTATAGATGATTTTGAGGAAACAACCAAAGAGAAGGATCAACTATCTAAAGAATGTGCAATGCTAAAAGCAAAATGCATAAACCTGGAAATCAGAGTCAGTGAATCTGAAAAGTAAAACACTGACTTGTTGAACCAAGTTCATCCTGTTGAAACTGAGATTCTGGAACTAAAATTTGAAAACCTAAAGCTAAAGCTAGGATCAAGTAAAAAGGTTGTTGATCATTATCATATCATGCTAGAAGAAAACATAGGAAAATTAAAAGATAAGATGTATGCCAAGGACGAACAAATAAGAACTCTTAATGAACAACTTGGCAAAGTCAAACATGAATTAGATCGAACCTGTAAATGGAATAAATCCTCTGACGCCCTGATATGGCTTCAAGAGAATCATAGTAGCAACAAGAGAGGGATTGGCTTTGGAAGTCAATTGCCCAAGTGTGATCCCAAAAACAAGTATCTCACTCTTCCTGAGAATAAAATCTGCACCCATTGTGGTAAGACTGGACACTACAAATATGAGTGTACTGTAAAAAGGCAGGCCAGTTGGAAAAATGAGAGATTTGTAAAAGGGAAAAACTGGCTGCCAAATTGGGCCAGAAAAAATTTGATTCATCCATTCTCCCATAGAAAAGGACCCAAAATAGTTTGGGTTCTTAAGAATGACTTTTGATTCCTTTTGTAGGTTCAAGTGAGAGGAGGCAGTTAGATTTGGTACTTGGATAATGGCNGGAAATGTCTCCTTTGGAAATGTAAAGAAAGGTGAAATCATTGGGGTTGGTAAGGTAGGTAAGGATGATACACGATCTATTGAACATGTGTATCTAATAGATGGCTTGAAGCATAGTACGATCAGTGTATCACAACTATGTGACAGAGGTAACCTGGTTGCTTTCACTTCCACAAATGTTTTGTGATTAACCTGCTTATTGACAAGATTGCTTTGCAGGGAAAAAGAATGAATAACATCTATGTCATAGATTTGTCCACACTGTCTGAAAATGA